>VZRQ01007802.1:4797813-4913202 GCA_013397975.1 Machaerirhynchus nigripectus | reverse complement strand
AAGGTGAATTTTAAAATCTTTCCTCCCCCCCCTTCCACCTTCCGTTTCTCCCTACGGAACACGTTGTTTGAGGCTCTTCTTTCTAAGTGTCAGTGGGTGATTAAGTTGGAAGGTAGTGAAACCTAAGGAAGCGTAGTAGGGGCAAACGGAGGGGCAGCAGCGTAGGGAGCAGATAGCCTTGTGTCTGTGCTGCACCTTTCTTCTTCTGTCTTGTGTATCCTGATGATTTACTGGGCTTTTAATTTAAAGAAGGATTCACCTAAAATGCTTGACACGTGTTGAAGGTGTTGGAAAAAACAGTGGGATTTCTGGCTTTGGGATTATGTTGTTGTTAAGAAGGCTGAAGTGGAAGTTTTCCTCTTTTGCCTCATCTCTCTGGAATCTGTGGACTGTATTATTCCTTGCTTTATTTTGAGGGGACCTGCTGCAGTGTCAGACAGCTCAGAGGCTGATTAGAATTTAACTGAGTCATGGCACTATAAATGTTCAGAGATACCATAAAGCTTTATTTAACAAAGAGTGCGAATCCAATCTGTGAAGACCTATGGGGAGGAAGCAGTCACTTGTGGAAAGGGGGTGGTGTATTCCTGAGCGAGTAGGAAACATTTTCTTTAATACTCAAATGCGATTTACTGTTTCTAGGGCTGACTGAACACATGAGAGAGTGACACATTAAGATGCCAGATGACAAAAGCTCTCTGAGCTGTGGGTATCTTGTGGTTGGGATCAGATTTAATGGCATCTGAGTAATTCTTACTATATGGGCATCAGTAGCTAACATCTTGGAAAGCAAAAGTTCTCATCTAGAACAGTGTTCAGGCAGGTTTGGGGTTTTTGCTGATTGAGGCAGCTGTCTTCCCAAACTTGTGGTTGAGAAGTTTGACTTGTTGTTCTGTCAGTGGTCTCCTGAGATAGAGTTGACATGGACTCCAAAGCAAGACAGTGAGTTAGTTATGACTGAAATGCACATGTAAGGGTGTTTGTGTTCTGCGGGTGGGATGGAAGAGGTAAGGAGCAGTGACTGCATGTTTTGGGCAGGGGTGAAATCTGACCTGCTGCTAGACTGGCCTATGCTTCTGGGTCATCTAATGAGCAAGAGCTATCAATGGCTTTCAGGTTTTTGTAGGCCATGCATGCACAGAATACAACATGCAGTCAAATGCCAAACCGTGCTGGATTGAGGGTTTGGGTTTTTTTCCCCTATTAGCCTTGGGGTAGAAAATTGCAGATGAAAACCTGCTGCTCTTCTCTGCTCCCCATACTTGTTGTTTTTTTTTTTTTTTTCTAAAGTGAAAGATGTGTTAACCAAAATTTATTATAGTCATAAAAACTATGTTGATAAAGAAGTAAAAGTAAATAATGTTTTTATATTGTAAACTTCAAAGGGCGATCTAATCACTGGCTGTATCACCTGCAGTGTTTCATAGCTGTGTTTGGGGTAAATTTGTTCTGTAAAAGGCATCAAGGAATTTTTTTCAAGTGATTCAGTAAAGATTATAGAACTCAAACGTGAATTAACTTTATGGTGATCGTATTTGCCTGTAGTTTTGTTTATTGTGGGATTGCTTAAAAGAATTGACAAAGTCTTGCTTTCTTAAAGCTTATTTTGTCTCTTCAGAGCTAACCTTAGTTTTCAGGCTTTGAACATTGTCAAAAAGTTTATATAATGCCAGCTGTATTATCACCATTGGTGGGAACACTGTTAATTCTACCACTGACGGTGCAGGACATGACAATAATAAAAGATAAACTCTCTTTTGCTTTGTGCCAAGCACATGTATTAACTTGCCCAAGGCAAAGCCAGGGAGTTGCATTTCCCCCAGTCAGCTGTCCTGCTCTGGGGCTGTGCTTGACGCCTCCTTGCAGGGCTATCAGAAAAGACATGAAGACCATAATATTTTTATGAATTATCATTTTTAGAATAGGTCTTCAGAGCTTGCCTGTACCTCAAACCCCAAAAGTCTTGTGGTTGTGTTTCTTTTTCCTGTATGTGAATGTACAGGGAGTGGAAGGGATCCAGAAGGGAGCCTGGGGAGAGTGTGGGGTTCCCAGCTGCATGCCTGGTTTGGGGGCACAAGCCCCTTTTCTAGGGGGGGGTTTGGTGGCCACCCTCCAATGCATGGGGCCTGCAGGCAGGGCAGGGCTCATCTCCCATTTGCTGAGCGATGGGCTGGGTGATGAGCAGGAGGCTGGCTTAATAGGAGAGCTATCCTATGGATTGAAAAGGATAAATACCCTTTTGGGACAAGAAGTGCAAATTTTGCATTGCTGCTCAGGAGGGCAGGCAATGACAGGCAGGCAGAAAGGTATGTAGGGAGGGAATGAAGCCTGAACAGGAGGAGAAGGTGTGAAAGAGTATGCATAAATGTGCAATAAAGATAAAAAGCATAAATTTGACAGTCTGTCTAAACAGTCTTGAACTAAAGACAAAGAGGTTAATGGTAACAGCATTTGTGGTTTGCTCTTTCTTCCTGCCGACAGGCCAAAACGATAAGAACAGTAACTCTGAGCTGTGCTGGCCTGCCTGCAGCAAAGAGGGGGAGAGCTGGGGGGAAAATATTTAACAGGGTTGTGGATGTTTTGGTGTTAGGGTTTCACTAGTTGCTCTGGAAAACACTGAGTTGGAAAACAGCATACAAGGGTTGGCAGGCAGTACTTTGGGTGAACATCTGGGATCGCGTGGAAACTTTCCTGTTTCCCAGTGGGAAGGTATTCCTTGGGAAAAGTGGGCAGAGGGATTCTTTTGGTAAAGATGAATGCCTGCTCTTTAGGGTTTCTGGATTATTTATTTCAAATACTTGGAAATGCTAACGGACCTATTTAGCACTTGAAAGAATTAATTTGGTAATTTATTTGGCTGTCTGCTGCAGGTCACTTGGCTTGATGGTTGAAGAAGGAGAATAGGAACTAAAACTCATGTAAATAAATATTCATGTGTAGAAAGGGGAAGAAGCAGTTGCTAGACATCTTAGCTTGGGTCAAACCCCTCCTGGCATAGTCTTCCCATACTTAAATTGTTTTTGGAGCTCATTGCTCTTGTTTAATTGCCTGTCTTGAGTGAAATTTAGTTTTTGTACCGCTTATTTCTAAATACCATTGCCTTCAGCAGAGGAAAACCAATTTTGCTTATAGACAAAATCAGATTAAAAGCAGAAGCTGCAGATCTGTTTTAGTCACTGGTTTCTAAGAGGCTGAGTTTAATGTAGGAAGGAAACTAGGTATTGTGAAAGACTTCTGAGGGGATGATCTTCCTCCTCTCAAGAAAGGAAGTTGAGGGAGTCCTCGTGAAGAGATTAGGCTCTAGATGTAAAGTGTGTTCCAGTCTTGGATGAAACTATTATTTGAAAACAAATAAGGGAGTATTTAATTTGTCCATGAAAGTAGTCAATGAAGTTCTGTGTTGAAATGTGTCCAAGCAGTAAGTCTTGCTCACAGCTGAACAGTATTTTTGATCTCATTGGTCCTAGAGCTGGTATTGTTGTTCTGATTGTTCTTCCATAGCAAACTTTAAGATTCATAGCTACCTGCTTTCTGCTTCTTCTCTGTGCCCCATCCCACTGTGAAAAGAGAGAGGGAAGGTGAACTGAAAGGCCTTTTCAGTGATGAGGAAAGCAGGGCTTGCCTCAGATGTAGAAAGAAATTATGGTTCTTGCCCCAGGAGATGGCCTTGGTGGTGATGTTTGTTTTGGTAGTTTGGTTTGCTTGGTTTGCGTTTGGTAGTCCGCAATACAAAACAAATCAGCCTTCCAAAAACTGTAAGGTGTGTAAAGCAAGTGGTCCAGATGTGAAGTGTTTGGGAATAAAATATCATTCTAGAAAAGTTTTTTTTTTCCCCTCAATTTTTAAAATATATTGAAGGAATATGGGGTTTTTTCCCCAGAAATAATAAATTCTGTTGTCTTTTCACTGAAGTCTCATAAACAATACAAAAAAGACTGTTTAATGCTGACCTAAAGAAATCCCATCTATGCATTAAACCTTGATTGCAGTACTGTATGGAGGGGGTTTTTGTGCCTTGTTTTGTGTTTTTCCCTACTACATTGCAATCTGTCTTCTCTTGGAAGTAGGAATGATTAAATTCACCCATTTGTCAGTGGTGAAAAACATTTTGTCTACATGTATAGTATAGAGTAGTAATACTGGAATTATATTTTTCTCAAATTCAGGTGACTTGAAAAGATGAGTATGTTTTTTTAATAGTGCTTCTTTCTTCTGCTCTGTGGGACCTCTTGTCCTGCTTTTCATTGGCCACAAAAGATTGCACATCCAGCTTATTTACCCTTTCAGTAAAATGGAGTTGAGAAGGCTTTGAACTATGTTTATTAGCACCTTTGTCACTGTACCTGTCATTTCTCAGTTTATTTTTACTGTGATGGTAGATTCCCCCCCCCCCAGTTGAATACAAATGTTGAGGATTGCGCCCCTTCTGTGTTGCAACTCATCTTTTCATTTTGTGATGTATATGGAAGAAGGATTTACAGTAGTGTCTGTGTGTAGTATTCCAGGGTATTTACTGACTTTTCAGCTTAATTGGCTCTGTTGTTGGGCATCTTTTGTTGGGTCTTGGTGCTGGCAGTAGTCTAGCATGCTGCTGTTATTTCATGTACCTGAAAGCTTTGAATAGGTGTTTTTTTGGATGATGACCCATTGATCAACACCTGTATCTTTTTTCCCAGCTAGCAAGCACATTGCAGTGGTCAGAGTTAGATGTCTTCTCCAAGCTGGCTTGAACCCAGGTGGTTTTGTGGAGGGAGAAATGCTCAGATGTGCCCCCAGCCCACACACTTCCCACTCTTCCCCCTCTGTCCTACCCACCTGTACTCACCTGTGGGGTCCTCAGTGCCAGAGGTGTTTAAAAAGCTTTTGTATGCATTTTTTGTGGGAACAGAAGCTAAAGGTGGTGAAATAAGGAGAGGAGCTCTTCCACTGTGAAGCAGGAGGAGAGGAGGGGAAAGTTCAGCTAAGTGGTGGAGAAAATCTATTTTATTTCATTTTTAAAAGTGTATTTTATAGTATTTAAATTTGACTCTATGCATAATAAGCTTGCTGCTTAGGTGGTAACTTGATGACTTTTAATAGTGAGGCTTGTCACAACAACAAGGCTGAAACAGAAATAAGAATGATCTGGGCTAGCTTTAAGTGTGTGACCTTTAGCAAAATTTCACTTGAGAATAATAGGCAAGTGCTGAGAGGAACTTTTAAGGTTGTGATTGTAATGGATAACATTTTCTAACAAAAATAAAATAGTGTTATGTACTATTCTGAAACCTCTCAAAAGGAAATATTACAATTTCTAGTGGTTTATTTTTTTCTAACTAATTTCGTGGCGTTTAGCATTATGCTCACCTGTTATACTCTTGTCTTTTCCTTACGTATATGCAAATTAATAGAGGCTCTTTAAAAGCTGATTTTGATCTTCATGGGTGCAAGTTTGAAGTGTTAAGCAGTACCCACTACATAGGAAGGAGGGCTTTCATGTGACAGCTGTATTTTGTATGAAAGGAAGGAGAAGAGGACTCTGGCTTAGAGTTGAATGTGGATTTTGTTCTTGCAGAAATAAGGTCCCCTTAGTCAATACAAGTCTAGACAACATGAGTTGTTTCTACCAATTTTACTCATGGTTCTGTCTGGAAGATTTTGATTTCTGAAGTTTGGAACTACATTTTTCTTCTGAAATACAAATGTTATTTGCAGTTTGTACTTGGCAAAATAAAGCATTGCTTTCTGTTACACCAACAGTAAGAAACTAGATAGAGGCATATTAAGTAGGAAAAAATGGTTTGCAGACTTTCATAGGGTCATTTCTGCTGGTTTCTTTCAGATCAAGCATGAAATTTTTGAGGAAGAAAATTAATGCATCCCTGGACTCCTGAAGGAAGAACTTTCCTAATGGAACCACATTCAAGGTAAATAACTTGTTTGGGTTGTTTACCGTGTCTCTTTGGTTTGGGGTTTGTTCTTTGTCTTGCCAAAGCTGTCAGACAGCTGTGTGCCATGTATAAGCGTTTTAGGATTATAATACGTTTTGAAGTGATAAATGTTCACGGTAATCCCTCTCTTTTTCTGTAAAAGTTGGGGTTTTTTTAATATGTGTGCTGATTAAAGAGAAAGAAATATTTTTGTAACGTCTGAACTTTTTGTATGTAAGTTGCTGTTGAGTTCTGAAGATTTTGCCCACTTGTTTGCGAGGTAGCTAAATACTGAAGAGCTTGATTTACATGGAATTTCCGAATGAAAGAGAAGATGAAGTAACACTCACTGTGTTACCATCTCTCTTATTTTTTTAAATGAAACTGATCCACATTGTGCTTGTGTGGCAAGGGACCTTGGCAGTAAAATCATTATTAGATATTACGTTACAATGGCTTGTAGACATTTAGCATCGCTGTCATTTTGTTCGGATCTGCTCCCTTGGTTCCCATTTCCTAAATCCTATTTTTCTTTGATACCAGGGAATAATTCCCCGAGTGTTGTCCAGTGATTGCTTATGTATATGCACTTCGGTTTGTGAGTCATTTTATTCACTTGAGTAGCCCCACTGTCCTCGGTGGGCCTACGTGCGTGCCTAAGAACTTGAGAATGCTGATGAGCATAAAGAATACAATTTGGGCATGTAATGGTTGACAAGCAGTTGTTGTTTTGTTTCTGGTCTCTCTTAGGACTCATTTGCATTGCCTCCAGTGGCAACTTTTGTGAGCATTAGTAGGGAAGGTCTAGAAGCTGGAGGCAGTCATACCATTACCAGCCTGCAGAACTTCTCCTATTCATTGTAATGACACAGATTGCAGATGCAAGGATGTATTTTTATCTTTTTTTTTTTATAAATCTATGTGTTGCCTGACTTTACTTGAATACTGCATTGGTCTGTGTAGTGCAGTATGAGCATCTCCAACACAATAGAATATAGCCAAGTGAAATTATTAGAAAATATGAAAATATATGCACTTTTTAAATTGTAGGGATTTGGGTTTAACCAGAATCAGTGCTTTGGAAATAACCAGAAATTGATAGTTCCCCACAATGTTTTCTGTTTGACTTTCCAAAAAGAAGAAGTTGTGTGTTACTGTAGTGCATCTTAGTTGCCTGAGCATTTGTATTTACAGAAAAGTTAATGTTATTACTTGCTGGTCTCAGAATCAGTAAGACAGGCACTTTGGAATTAAAACATAATTAATTAGCAATTTAAAACTGGAGAATTGTTGTGATCAGCAGCAGATGGTCTCTTATACAGCTTTAATAGAACTTAGTAGACAGTGGCTTTTGTGGCAACAAGATTTTTGAAATCTTTCACATCTTCAAAAACAGTTAAAGTAATTCAAAGCTTTGGTTCAAGATTGTTGCCTTTTTTAAAATGAGTTCTGTTTAGTCAGGGTTGCAGAAGCATAAGCTGTAAACAAGGATGTTGCACCAAGTATTCAACTTGTCAGGTGGTTAAGCTAAAGATTTGAGAAAACATATTTGTCAGTGTATACATGGCTGGTAGTCCTAACACAGTTTGTATTCTGTTTTCTGTTTCTAAGCAATATTATAAAGCAGTTATGGGCTTTATCATGGTTTTTTTTGGAGTGGGAAATAGGTTTGTTTACTAGTCATGAGCACCAATTGTGGAATACCTCTGTTGGTATACCAAGCTTGCATTGCATACATAAATAGCTTTATTGTGGAGTGCAGAAGTGTCTTGATCATAGGTTTGTTATTGTCACGGGAATTAGAGTTCCTGTTTAAGTTAGAGTTCTGGACCCTTACCCTTAGGGTAGACTTTCTCCAAGAGAGTACTGCTCTAGGAACATAACTGCTGGTCTTGTTGATGCTGTGTACCCTTCATGAATTAAGAGATGGTGGAGCAGAAGGCAGCCATGCTTTAGTTGAGCTTGGGTAAAAGGAAAATTGTGTAGCTAGAATGTATAAATTATGTCCTTGCTTAAGTCTGTCCAAGTCTGAGAAACTTCAAAGGATGCAACTCACCTGGAGATGCAGATGAGAATTACAGAGTAATAGTAAGTGTAACTATCTTGTCAAAAGAACAAGATGGTGACTCAGTGGGAGGAGGGTTGGCAGAGGCAGCCTTTAATTGAGGAGAAATTGGTCACTGTAAACCAATTATGTCTTATTTTTAATGATGGGTTTCAGAGAACAGCAAATGAGTGCAGTATGATCTTGGCTGATAGCATGTGCCTTTCTTGTTGGATAAAAACTTAAAAGCCTGAGGATATGAAGTTGCAAACAGAAGTTTCACTTCTTTTTTTTTCCCTCAACCTCCTCTCTCCTCTGAAGAGCAAAAAGTAGGCTATTCCAGTGGAAGAAACTCCACTTTTTTTGTTGTGAAACTGATTAGTGTTTAGACATATTTTGTCTTTGGGGACTAACATAGTGCTTCAAAATTTGGAAGAGGGGTTGGTAACTTGCAGGGTAGAGAAGCATCCGTCACTCTTTCTGTAGCTTGGCATTTAATATTTTACAGCAAACTTTTAAGTTTAACATATTTGAACTCGTACTAGATAGGGTTAATAGGCTAGAACAAAAGGTCAAAGCATAAGGCATTAGGCTTAATTAAGGGAGAGCAAGAGTGGCGGGAGTATGTGACAGTTAAATGGGTTTCCCACAGACTAATGTCTGTTACAGTGCAACCATGCCTCAACTTAAGTGGGTTATTTTGTGCAAAGGGCAGCCGTGATTAGCAGTTTGACATGCCAGACGTTTCTGGCCAATCCCATCTGTTTTGGAGGTTAAAAAGCATACCTTTATGAGCTGATAGATTGATTTGTGTGCCCGTCTGGTAAAGATTAGGAGTCCAAGGCCAGTGCTGTAAATGCCAGTTATAGAATATTGTACTTTCTTAGCCGCTCTTTGTTTAAACTGTGGCGCACTGGGGCCAGCAGCTCTAAAAGTGACCGCCCAGCAGGGGTGCCGCGGTGAGTGTTTGGAACCAGAAACTCTCTGGGAGGAACATTTCCTCCTTCCTCAGGCTTGTTTTGAACGTGAGCCTGTAGGCTTTGGGCGTTCCGTAGTGCTTTGCTTGGAACGGGAATCTGGCTTAGCACGTGCCCACGTAAGGCTCACGCCTCCTCCTTGCTGCAGTCGCTGCTCCTGTGCTTGTCCAGAAGTTACCTGTCTCAGCACGAGCAGTTCTCCAATTCCAAGCACAGTTGGCTACAGGACAATTTTGGTACTTGAAAGGTTTCAGCATTTGTCTGAACTCATTATGCTGTCTGTATCCTTCTGCTCTGCTGTTGAACTGGGACGATACATGTGTATTCTATTGTTTTTCCTTTGTAGCTCTTACTTTCAGGATAGTTTTTCTGATTGTGTCATGAGGTTGCCTTAGAAGCCCAAAATAAAATAGGTAGCACAGTAAGTCTTGACTGTGTTTCTCGTCATCTTTATGACTTTGTAAAGTCAAAGTTACATTACTATTAATATAGGACTATTAATAAATCGTTGATGCAATAAAACTGTTTTTGATAATGTTCAAGGTTCATACACAGTTGAAGGTGATTATCCTATTTTAAAATCAAGTAGAGGTCAGACTGTATTGGAAGATAACTGACTGTGGCCCAAATGGTATGTGATAGCTTCAAGTCAAATGACAGTCTTCCTCACTTTAAATATATACATGATTTAGAAATAAATTGTTAACTTAAAATGCATTTTGTGTAACATGCTGAGTAACCTCCGGTGCGTTTTGTGAAAAGCAGGGAGATATATATGCATTCACCTAAAAGTGGTGCTTAAAACTCTAATTTTTAAAACACTGTGTAAGTTTTCCCTATTCTATCTCTTTTCCATTCAAGCAGTGACACTTGTAGCTAAATATAACTGAGAGACAAATTAGCCTTTGGCACCTTGCGTTTAGCATTTCTAGATTAACTTTTAGAATTAGTCACCTGTCTAAAGTTTCTTGGTTTTCTCCTTGTAAACGTCATTATCTTTCCCTTCTCCATTTAAAAGAAAGTGAAAGTAGATGATAGCAATGATTTGCTATTCATACTTTAAAGATTCCGTGTACCTGAGCTATATTTTTTCTGTGGCAGCTGTGACCTGTTCCTGAAGAGATTTCCTAATTTGCCAGTAACTTGTCTTCACTTTAGGAAGCTTTGTAAGAGCCACCCTAGTTTTTCCTTTTTCTTGTGAAAGTCTCTTCCTTTTACTTCTGTTAGAAATATCTAGAAATATTTTCAGTGTCCTTTAGGATGAGCAAGGCAACATCATTATCTTGCAGTTTATTTAGTAACATGGAGCTGAAATGGGCATATGCAGCATCATGTTCTCTGTGGAATAATATCTATTTAAATGATTTGGATCTAATACATATTTACATGAAAAAACGTCTTGCCCTTCTCTGTGGGGAGAGAAGGTGAACAAGCATAAATTTTATAATACTCATTGCTTCTCTTGCACTAAATCATACTTAAATTGCAGAAGGTTGTTGGCTTGAGAGTTGTATAAAAAGTGCTTGGCTAGTAAAGTAGGGTGGAGGGAGATTTATCTAATTTAATACTAAGAAAATGTTGTCAGCTGCAGTGTATTGATATGGGACTGCCTAAATCCAAAAGCTGTACTTCAGATTTTTGTATATGTATATTTGTAATAATTTCATGGCTATAATACACAAAATGTGGTCCTGAAATGATCCATTAGTGCAGCATGCATGTGTGCTCTCTTTTGGCTAATTTAATTGCTATTGATCATACCTGAGCCATTATCTAATATCTTGGGAATGGATGGACTCTGTGTCTACTTTTCTGCTCTTTCAGGGCAGAACATACTTTATGAAGTTTCTTGTAGCAGTCATTGTTAAAAGTTTTCTATTATTAGCGTTTCCCACTCTTAAGTGTAGCATGATGAAATAATGAAGGTTTTCATGTAGCATTCTAGAAGTTGTAAACTCATCAGTTTAGCATTCCCAAGTATAAAGGCACTATAAATATTTGCTAGTTGTCAGTAGTAGGGTTGTATTTTTTAAGAGTATCTTTTGTGTTGTGGCTTTCATTTAGAATATTAAAAGACACTTGCCTAGGCTATTTATACAGCTTGATTGGCCATTAGGCATTAAAAACAATTCTGAAGTGTCCATTGCTTTCAACTTTGAATAGTCTTCAAAAAAAAAAAAGGATGGACTTGGTCTTCGGTGTTTCAGAGGATTTGCTTTTTTAATGTAATTGATGAAAAGCAAGTACTTGGTTGGTATCCCTGACCCTTTGCAAACTGGGTTAGAAAGGATGCTGCACCATCCTTGTGAACTGGCCGACTATGGATTTCTCCTTATTTTAGATTTCCATACTCTTTGACCTTGTAGTTGTTGACTTTGGTCTGGAACAATTTCAAAGTCATGTAAATGAATGTAATTAAGGTATTGCTTATCATCTCAGAGAGTTCACAATGATGCTTATTGGCTAGAAAGGTTTGTTTACTTAATATGGAAGGTTAATAGAAGGTTAAATTTTACTGTGTAAAATGGCTACATAATGTTTTTATTTAGCAGCTGAAGAAAATAGTGTTTGAAAAGGCAAATAATAGTTGTATTTGACCTCCATGTGTTTCCTGTAGCTTGCATTATTGGGAAAATTTATCTTCATTGCATAGTCTTATTACAGTTTTCCTTTCTCCTTATTTTACAAAGGGAACCTTTCAGAACTATTTGGAGGCCTTTGTGTACAAAAGGAGCTACATTAAGGAAGGAAGTGCAAAAATGTTTGACAATAATTGCTATAAGTAGTCCATCCACTTCCACTCTGTCTTTTGTTCCCCCCTCCCTGTTTTTGCCAGGATGAGATTCGTGCTTTGTTCTTTGGTGCTTCTTTTGTCTTTATTCCCGCTGCTGCAGAAATACAGTGAAAAAGCAGCGTGGAACAGCAGGGAAGAACATCAAGATACTGGTTTCTGCCTTCATTTCTCAGGCAATAGAAAGAACAGGGCCTAGGCCCCCATTTTCTTGTCAGTAGCCTTCAACTTTGTTTGACTATAGTTGTTTTGCTTATCATCTATGGAAAAAATTTCTTGCCTAAGTGGGTTGTGGTTTTATTTTTTTTTTTCCTCCACTCAGGAGTTTTTGTAGTTGGCGAAGAGATGAGTATGTGTCAAGTGTCATATCAAACAGAACAAAAAGACACCCAAAAAATCTTTTTCCCACACCTTTTTCATCTCTTGGCATTTTTCTAGGGATGCAGCTCCCAGATGGAGAAGCAGACATCCCTGCTGGGGTTAGGGATCCAAGCAAGGGTGTTCTGCCAGTCCTGTGCTGGACTGAGTTTGGTGGGGAAAGACAAAGCTATGTGAAATGTGGACACAACTTTCTGCACAGATTTCTGGATCCATTTGGGCAACAAGGACTGCTGGCTGTGTTTACCTTATTCTGCAGAGTACTTGGTTTTGTAATTTCTCTCATCTACCAAGAGAAGGATGTGGGCTCCTTGCTGTTGGGGTAGCTAACTTTCCTCTGAATTACTTGGATTTTCTGTGCTAAAGTAGTTATGAAACAATGAGAATATCCTTCAAACGCTCATTAATTCAATGCATAGTCTTATTTGACTGTGTCTGGATTGGGGAGATACCCTATAACTCAAACCCAAGAGCACCCTTGCTCTCCCATTTTTTTAAGAGCTGAAGGTTTCAGGTTCTATTCTCTGCTTCCTAAGTGTGAAGACAAACCAAGCTATTGTCCTTTTGTGAATTTGTAATAGCAACCATAAATTGAAGCAATCTAAAGGTGCTTTTAGAAGGCGGACAGCAAGATCTGCTTGGATGAGGTGTGAAGAAGCTAAAGTTCAAAACCAGAATATAATGATCCAAAAGGATTGGGGGGGGGGGAGGTGGAACACCACAAATAAGTGTGAAATCCTTCAGTTTAGAAATCAGGAGTGATGCTGTTGAGTTCTCTAGTCCAAAATTTCACCTGAATTCCAAGATCGTATGTTAAAGTCCTAGAACCCCCAGAATAATGGATCTTTAGAGGTGTATGGCTGTGGTGTGGAAAGGCAAAACCAGCAGAAAATCCCCTTAATCTGTTACTTTGCATCCTATTTATGGAAAATAAGGGAAGAACCTATGCACTTTTGCCATTCAGTTTTGCTTAGCTAACATAGTAAAAGCAAATCTGCTCCAGTCTGGTAAACAGTGGCCACATAAGAGTGCAAAATTTCTTGAAGAAAAATTTCTTTCTGCTTATGGAGGTCCAAAGGATTTTTAAAGAATCAGTCCTGGTCCTCTAACTTACTGGTGTTTAAGTCTCTGCTACCTTAAATTTTATCCTGCTACGAAATAAATGCAAAAGGACCATTTAATAAACTGTGCTGATAGTATTTTGTAACCTCTTTGCACTCCCTCACATAGGTTTAACTGTTGAGATGAGAAGATAACAAGGTTGTGCAGGATCACATTTAGTGTTTACTGAACTCTGGCTCATCTTTAGATTACACTATCAAACATGAAAGTTTGATCATGTCTCTTGGATATAGCTCTTGAGCACAGCTGTCCTGAGTGCTTGCTCACAAACTTTTTTTTTTAAGCTTGTTTGTCATATGCCCGAGGCTATCTCAGCATGCATATGACCCAACTGGTTTTTGATCTGGAATGCATAAAAGGTCACTTTGCTGAACTTTATCTTCGGGACCTCAAGTTTTACCATTGGTGATATTCTGCTGTGAATTTCCTAAGTGGAAAAAAGGGTCTGCTCAGTGTGCCCTTCAGGCTTTCCAGGCAATTTCACTTTTGCCTTACCCTGCTCTGGTTTTGTTTTCACAGTATTCTAACATGTGATAGAGGAAGTGAGCAGTACTTGGACACTATTTTTGGGGTAATGCTGAGTATTTCGGGTTGCAATGCTGTATGGTTCCTCTAGCTCTGATGTCTTGTCCGGGCAAATGTCAGCTGTGTTCTGTCTCTGCAAAACTGAACTTGAGCATTAAAGCAGGTCTTAAAATATCCTCTTTGTGCTGATGATCACACTACTTATGTGTCTTCTACCTTATGACTTTGTTGTTATTTTTTGAGAAAAATTGCACATGCTTCAGAAGATAACCAGGAGGACAAAAACAATCAAATTTCCTCTCTTCTGGCCTTCTGGGGATATTGTAGGCCACTGCTGTTCTGCTTCTTAGGTAGATTTAGAGCCTCCGATATCAGTTACTCTTTTGGATAATGGATTGTATGAATTTAACATACAAGCATGATCACCTCCTTTTCCTGTCCTCCATAAAGGTCACTGTACAGGAGGGAAAGTTGAGTCATGGGCTATAAACACTTGGAGGTCTGCTATCTGATCTAATTTTTGTTAGCTTATTGCTTGGTGCTGGGGCAGGTGGACTTTGTCAGGTTTATCCGTAGCCGTGCTGCTGACCCTGGTGACCTGCTCCATTCCTCTGCAGAAGGTCCCTTTTCTGACGGGAGATGGCACAAGTCAGGGTGTGTAGTCTCCTTGCTTGCTTCTCTTCCTTGCTGAGCAGAGTGAGTTGCTTGGAGATGCAGCTGTCCTATGTGTGGTTTTTTCTTATCTGTTTCTTTTTTAATTCTAAAAACTTGCCCATGTCCCATGGAGATCATCTTCAGGATTCAGAAAACTCATGCGAGATGGCCTGGATTGTAGAAATAGGAGTGGTTGTTTAAATAATTCAGGAAAGTAACTTAAGGTACTGGCAATATTTCTGAATAGATAGGAGGAGGACTGTGTGAAAGGGCATGTAGCAACGGGTATAGTAGAGCTGGTGATACTGGGTACAGCAAATACTTCTTAGACTGAGAGGGAACCATTTTTACAGTTCATGAATCCCTTCCATCTATCTGGGCTGAAGCACCTACTGTGGTCAGCTTTATAGGTGATGTCAGTTTTGGGGTTGTGTTTTGCTGGTTGGTTTTCAATCCCAGTTTAGATTCTGTAGTTAAGATAGCTATCAAATGACCTCATACATTCTTGTTTGGAAGAATTAGGGGAAAAGGCCACTTTATGACATAATTGAACTTGTAGTGATGAGATTTACTTGTAGAAATTTTAGGGGGAAAAATGTATTGATAGTAGTTTGGGAAGGGTATAAATTATGTTTATATTGCAAGCTTTTGAATCTTTCTGGTAAGTGAGAGTCTTATTCTTTTTGGGTAAAATAAGTTTTGCTTGGATGGATCAAATGTGAAGTTTTTAAGTATAATTTCTGTAGAAATTGTTTGGAGGCTTCTTATGATTTCAAGAGGGCAAATAATGCAATGCTCTTCAGTTGTAATACATAAAAATGAGATGGAGAAACAAACACATGCTTACCTTTCAGCCTGCATAAACAGCCTTGCTAATTAAGATAAGGGCAAATATCCTTACTATTTTCCTTTTTGATTTAATCATTAGACTGTATTAAAAACGTGTAAACATAATTCGTAAACTGACTTTCCTGAGTTCTGACTCCCTGTATGTGTGCTGGTGTGCTCCAGCACTGTGTTTCTGTATTTGTTATTTACAAGTGAGTCTCTTAAGATATGTAGAAATACCTGGCAATTACTAAAATGAGATCACAGAGGAGAAGAAAAAGGTGTAATACCTTCTGTGTGCTTTTATTAGCTCTCCGTGGTTACCCTGTGTGTGCTCCTTTAGTCTTCGCAGATTGCTCACGTGCAATGTGGAGAACACGTTTTTGTCTGGAAATGCAGAAGTGGTTTGTTTGAGGAGTTCCGTGACCATGGTGCAGCTGGGAGGTTTGTCTCCTGCTGGATTTGACCAGCACTGGATATTTTGATACGCTGTGGTCTGTGGGCACAGCTTCCTCTCAGTGTTCAAGTGCTGTTTACCACTCCTTGGGACTACACACATAAATAACAGAGGTCTGAACTAATGTCAGATTAAATTTTAGTCCACAGAGATTGCTCATTGATCATCTTATGCGAAGTAGCTGGTTAAATTCCTCCCCCCCCACCCCCTCCTTTTAATCACCATTACATTGTTTTTCCCAGCTGTTTGTAAGTGGAATGGGAAGAACTGGCTTAGTCTAAAGCAACTTACTACTCCTTAAATAGTTCACGCTGACATCAGTGGTTGTCTGAAATCTGTTTCCTTCCAAAGGATTTGTGATGTATACAGACTTCCAGGTACAAGACCCTTCTAAATAAAAGCATATAAACAGACTTGGGTTAAAATTGTCACATTTGTGAGCTAACATAGCTAAAGCTGTAGACTTTTATCTGGTAAAGAGAACTACCAGAAGGCTTAGTTATGTATTTATCCTGTAAAGTCTATGGTGGGTTTATTCTGTTAGAGAGATACTGTCAAGCCTAAGTCTGGGCTGGCTACTTCATGGATGAAGGCAGGTGTGCTTATTTATACTCTTTTCTTTGGAAGTTGAGGAACAGCTGGTTTTTTCCTTCTTTTTAAGCCTTGCAGCATTTAATGAGATGGCTTTAAGTTATCATCTACTGTGACAGAAAGTACATATAATAGCAGGCCTGCTGTAGGAAGTCATGGCTCTTGCCCTGTAAGTGGTGTGCCCTGTTCCTCTCTACAGGCTCTCTATCCCTGTGTTGGTTTTTTTTCTGCTTTTAGTGGGAAAGGCTGGGATGCAAACCTGTGGCAGGCTGACTTCGTGTCCTTGCAGCCTCCAGTAGTGGAACAGACTCAACAGGGATATCTGGGCAGAGAGAGGGTGAAAAGTGTCCAGACTCAAGTTTAAAAATTAATCTAGGAAGGACATTCTAAAAATAGATTAGAGCATGTGAACATATAGCTGTGAGAAAGGGAAGGTGAAATATATTGGTCCTAAAAGAGACTTTTTAAAGGGATAGCTGTTTGCATCTCTTTCAACATGCTAAATAGCATGTTTCTGATGCTTAAGAGTATTTATTCCATTTTTGAAGGAAACCTGTCCTGGTTTGCTTTCAGTGCTTCCTGCTCATAAGCTTTGACAATGAGAGAGCATTAGGCTTGAATGGAACACACCTAAATTTAGGGGAAATAGCCCTACTGCCTGCACAAAGTGAGCTCTTTTTTAGAGGTAAAGGTTAAGTTTGTGACCGGTTAACACTGTTTCTAATATGCTAACTAACATTTATTTTAGTTCTTCTTTTAAACAGCTATATTGCAGTAAATGTGCCTTTTCCAAGGAGGAGTCAGTCCCTTAACTCCATACCATGTTCTGATGCCAGGGGGAGGTTAACGTGAAAATTGGTGAAACTGTAGGGTCTTCTGCAGGTTGGTGGCTTGGTTATTGTTGTTTCCTTTTGCTGGAAGGAGTAGGTTATATCCAGGGAACAAGTGATTCCACCCCCCAAGTCTGACTGTGGTTTTCATTTCCTATGCTAATGATTGTTTTGTAACACAGAAGCACAGAAATGGTGGCTGGAAATAGCACTCCACTGTGTTTTGGAGCAGAAAACCACATGCACACACAGAAAACAGGGTAAGAATGGGACTGTTAAAATTTGACAGGCTAAAATGTGTGGGGTATTAAGTTGGCCAGAGCATCCAGAAGGGAAGTCTGTGGCAAGAGAGCCATCCCAGGGTCCCACAGGCTTATGCCAGCATTACTTCAGTCTAGCACTGACAAACAGCCTGGTGGTAATTGCATGGAGGCATTATTTAACAACAGAATACTGGAAAAAGATGCTTGCGTAGAGCTATCAAGAAGGGTAACATCTTCTGGCAGTGCATTCCAAGAGATTAGCCTGTGGAACAGACAGGGACAAAACTAAGGCCAGGTAAGACAACAGGTAACCCTCTCACCAGACGATCTTTATTCAGAAACAAATAGAGTAAATATCCCTTATTTTGGTTTTTATCTTTATGTCTCTTCCTGCGAGACTTGGAGATTAGAAGGCAACAAGTACCTCACCTGTGCTTCAGCCTGAGAAATTAAAGTACCCCTCTTGAGCTCATCACATGGAGGCAGAAGCTCTGCTCCCTGTGTGAGTGAATGATACAGTCAGGGTTGTGTTACCAGTGGCAGTTTTTGAACCCCCACTGATGAATTTTCATTTTAAACCACTGTCAAATAATGAGAGGTTTTGCTTGCACAGAGGCTGGCATTGCACATGTGAGGGAAAGCTTGGGCATATTCACTTAATTAGATATGGAAATACAAGAGAATAGCAAGAGTGACTCCTTAGACATAAAGTACACAGATTGGTATTACAGCTCAGTTGCAGTCCTGCCACTTCAGTGGTGCAGGCATGGGCTGTGGTATTGCCCTCATGGGAGCAGTTTCAAAGAGGTGCAGTTATTTGTCATATGAAAAGCATAAATGTTTGTGCCACCTTCATTTCCTGAGCCTGCTGCAGGATGAGCAAAGAGAGTGGTGTTACTGATCAGAGTTTGGGAGAGATGGAGGCTGTCTAAGGAAAGCTTTGCAAGAGACCACAAATGGAAGTAAAGGAAGGCAGGAGAGTGGAAGTGATGACTTTTGTATATTCTGTCACTGCCTCGCTCCTCAGTCGGCTCACTGAGCCTCCTCTAAGGTAATCAAGAACAGCAGCAAGAGATGGGTTAAATAAAAGTTAATAAATAAAACGGGTAACATATGTTAGGTGATTCTCTGAACAAAAAGATGACTGTTTCCATCTGAGAGACTGTGTCAGTGTTGCCCTCTTTATTTTTCCTTCCTTTTCCAGTTTTAGTTATTTTTAGCACTCCTCCAAAGTAAAGAAAAAACATAATCAGGTATTTAAGTAGAGGATGTTTCTGAATCAGGTTTATGAGATACTCTACTCCAGTTTTGCTAAAGGAAATTAAAACAGGCACTGACTCATATGTTTTACATTCTTTCATTGTAAAATACAACTCTGCCGTGGTTAATAAGTGACTATTCTAGCCTAGTATTGGATGAAAAGGCAAATATTGCTACAGTAACTTATGAATGCATTTGGTAATTGAAACTAATTTAAACAAACAGAACCAACTCACAAAACCAAAAAAGAATTTATAAAGACCACTCATTTCAATCCTTAGTCTGTGCAGCTGATCAGTTGTCTGCATTACAAATTTCTGTAGGTAACCCCTGTTCAATACATGGTGTTCCAGAGCTTTGCTCTGAAGACTGCAGGAGACCTATCACAAAGTATTGAGGTCCTTCTGTGAATGAAGGAGTAGAAAAAGCACTGTTGGGTATTTCCCAAAAAAAAAAAAAGCCTTTTGAAAAGTCTTAATAGGTTATCAACGTTTTGATGACTGAAAATATGTGTATGAACTCATACAATATCTTGATTTGGAAGGGATCCATAAGGCTCGTTGAGTCCGAGTCCCTGCTCCTTGCAGGACTACCTGACACTAAACCATGTGAGTGAGAGTGTCGTCCAGAGGCTCCTTGAACTCTGGCAGGCTTGGTGCCATGAGTGCTTCCCTGGGGAGCCTGTTCCACTGACTGACAGGCCTCTCAGTGAACAGCCTTTTCCTAATGTCCATATGGGCATGGGAAAGATCTGCTCTAGCCCATAATTGCTGGGAGAGTCACCAGACTTTCTCCCAGTAATACAAGCAGACTGTGGTGCTTCCTGTTGGCTTACATGGAGAAATGCTATGCACTTCTTCCTACGAGTTCATTTAGGGTTAATTTTGGCTGTCATAATATTTGAACATTTTATGCCCTACCTGGATCTGGTCTGTAAAGTAGAAAAAGCACCCCAACTTCTTTAATAAATATGTTTTATATTGCATGTTTTATGTTGGGGTTGTGTTGTTGTTGTTGTTGATTTGATTTTGATTATTTATTTTTAAATGACACTGGCTAGGTTTTTATAAGATTATCCTTGACACAGTTTTGTATTTGGCTCCAGCCTGTTATATGGAAAATTTGGACAAAGTGCTAGTCATCTTTACTGGCTAAAGAGCTTGTACGTGGGAGAAAGAAAGCCTTTTTATGTTGTCATTGGACTAAAGGAGCTGTCAATGGTCCATAGTACTGCACGTGCTGTAATTGCTGAATAGTTCAATTGACTGATAAGTTACTTTTCCCAAATATTGTTCCTGCTTTGAGAAGTTATTTTGACATCTGTATTTTTAAACTTTTGGATAAAATAATACAAATACCGTTGGACTTACTGTAGACTTTAGGTTTTCCAGCTGTGTTTGGGTCTACATGAGGTTATCAGGTTGTATGTTAAATATTAGCTCAGGGTCTGCTACTTGAGTATTGTATTACAGCACTGTAAAGAAGTTTTATAACAATACAAATGGGTACTTAACCCATATTGGCTTTGCAGAGAACTTCAAAAACTATAGTCAGACTCTAATCACATACAGTTATCTATAATAAAATCATTATTTCTGGCACTTGGATGTCTAAAAAGCATTAAGATTCAGCAGTTCTTAAATGCAAAAGAAAATATTGATTACAATTTGGAAGCCTACTGTGAGTTATGGTGTACAGCTATATATTTTCATCTTTTGCTCTTTAAAAATTAATTTGTTCCTTTTATGCCTGTTGTATAAAAGGCTGCATTGTTCAAGATGTGAGAATAAGTAAGATGAGCCCATAGTTGTTTTCTGTTTTAGCTGTAGCTATTTTAATTGAAAGGGCTCATGGAGTTGTTTCTTCGTGTCATGAACTCATTATGTACCTGAAAATTGTCTTCATATACTGTAAGACATTTTTGGAAATAATTGGAAGAATATGTGGAAGGAGATACCCTTGACATGGTAGCAGTTGTTCCAGAGCCTGACCTTCTTGGCATTGGCCATGATGATAACTCTGGGATTGAAAACGTGAATTTTAATTCTCTCTTTCTTGTTTGAATTAGTAAAGTGCTTTCTCAAAATTACTACTGGTTCTAATCAATCATCTTCCCTTAAAAAAAATTAAAATCATCTGAGGTCTTTGGTACCAGATGAACTTTCCAGGTTTTTAAATCCTTTATTCTGGTTTTCAACTTGTCAGCAGTGATAGCTTTGACTACTGTCCAGCCAGCACTCTCAGGCATGGTGTTCTGAAGCACTTGTTGGATTTTCTGGGTAACTGAGAGTCACCTGGTCTTGTGCTCTGATCAATAAAAGGATGACTTGCTTTTCTGGGTAATCTTTCCTTTCCAGTTGGACATGGCACATGCTTTGCCTTCAGAGTACGTAGAGATAAAAAGAAGCAGCAGACAGAGATAAAGCACTAAAGGCAGGTAGTTTAGTAGAAGGTGTCTACTGTAGTTTACCAGCCTCTGGAGCGTTTTGCCTGTCCTTTTATCTAAGTGTTTTGTAATTTGCTGGTTTTCTCAGGTAGGTACAGCCAGCAGGCCCCAACCTTCTGCATCAGGACACGGAGAAATGCACTCGAGAGTCGCCGTGTCCTGGGGGCTGTCTGCAGCTCTGTGACCTCCGTGTGAGGCCGCGGAATCAGCGGTCCCTGGTCAGTGCTCCCCGGCTTCGGTCGGCAGCTGCGCACAGGGAGGGCAGGAGTGGTAAGAACATGCTCGGGCAGTTCTTCAACAGCTGCTTGGCTTCCTTTTGGCTTCTGGGTACAATTCAAGGTTTTGGCCTCGGTTGCTTTTAAGCCTAATGTGACTTGAGCTCCGACTGAGAGGCTGCCTACTGCTTTTTCTTTTTTTTTTTTTTTTTTTTTTTTTTTTTTTTTGATCCAGCATAGCAATTAATGTCAACTGGGATACTTGACCTAGATCATCCTAGTTTTTAATGTCAAGTAGACATTGGCAGGAAGTTCTTCGAGAAGAACTTCTGCCTGTGGAATTTGCTCCCAACCTGGTGTGGTGGAGTCAGCTCGCTGGGCAGGCTCAGCGCCAGGCCTATCTTATTTCTTTGCCTATGGAGATGAGGAATGGCTCAGTGCTTCTCCTGTTCTCCTTTGCCCCTGAAGAAAGGCAGGTTAATGTGAGTTTATAATCTCTACACCAAGAGTTTTCCACTTGAGCCGTGTGGGAAGATAAGTGAAATATATGTGAAAGAAAAAAATAACATACATGCCTTAATACGTAAGGGCTTTTGTCCTGAGAGAATTTAATTGAATGTTTTGCATGAAATGAAAGCAAGAGACGTTTCCTCACACAAACCACTTTGAAAGTATGGCAAGTTAAATTTAGATAAGTGCTATTTTCTTTCAGCTTTGTGGAAGACTTTACAGTCAGGCATGGAAAGCTTCCTCCCTGCTGGGAGAGGAGATTTGTCAAACCATTAAAACCATCACCAAGTGCTTTAAGCTTAAAGTACCATCCCCAGGTTTCACAGCTGAACAGGCTGTAATAGGGCCCACTTTGCCCTAGGGGAAGGTGTTTGGTGCTTTTTCCTTAGCTGTGACATTTCCGATGAGGTTGATCAGTTCGTTGAAGCAGAATGTTCAGGATCAAAAGTAGTTTTGAGGAGGAGGGATTTTGTCTGGAGTGCTACATGGCAACTGCATGCCAAAGCTGGAGCGACGAACTGTTGGAATATAAATACAGTCAAAACTTTGGCCTGGAAAAGCTCTGTTCTACAACTGCTGTGAGATGTCTGAAGGTTTTTTGGCAAATGCCCAACAGCCAACCAAGATGACTCTGGTTATAGAAGAATGTGAGTAAAGGAAGAGGGGAGGTAAATTTCATCCTAAGCCTTAAGCAACTAAGACTTGTCAGTTCAGTGTGGAACCAATTTCTACCAGTACATAAATATCCTGTCTCTTTTCGCTCAGGTGAGAGACTACCTGGCTCTGCAGGATGACGGAGTTCAGCTTGCCATGTCTGCTTTGGACAGGATAGAAAACAAATTACTTACCTCCCTTTCCTGAACAGATTTTAACCCTTTTCCTGTCAGTCTGCATTCTGGAGAGCTTTGGGAATATGGTTTAGGAGAAGAAAGATGAGCAATTAGAGGTTGAAAATAAGGGAAAAAATGTTATTTGTTTCTGGGAAAGATGAGGAAATAAATCAGAAGTAGAGTTATGGAACTTGAGAATATTTATTGCTTAAGTTCTTGTCTATCTAATAAAAATGAGGACTCTACAAGCAAAAATAAGAGATAATGGAGGTGATAAACCTGAGCAGGTAGCTTGTTTCAAAGTTAAATGAAGATTCACAGGTTTCAGCAGATATTGGATAATATTTTTTAAGTGTAGAACAAAAGAAAAAAGGCTTAAGAAATCAAGAATTTAAGGAAATAAAGTAGAAGAAAATATATAGGTCATACCTGAAGAGAGATCTTTTTCAAGTATTTTTTTAAGACTGTCAACAAAGAGAGGAAGTTTCTGTGCTAATGAGAAGAGTTACTACGCGGAGTCAGGCAATTCTTGTGACATCTGAGAGGAAAAGTACTGAAGGAATAAGTGCAAGCTGACAAATAATGTTGAAATAAACACACTAATTGGTGTCATGTAACTAAAAGCAGTTACGTGAAGGACTGGTGTTACCCAGGAGCAGGCACCCACTGGATTGAGTGGGAGATGCTGGGAACTTACACAATCAGTGCTTTGTTAATCATTTTTAAATGGGGAGGATTAAGCTGGTGCTAGGACAGTGTGGGATTTATCTCACCTGTGTTATTAAGGTCTAACTCTTGAGTGGAAGTGGAGGGAAGACCCTAAATGTATCCAGCAAAGAGAAATAGGAATCCTGGAGAGCTCCTGTCAGGCGGGGAGCAGAAGCAGGCACTTGCAGGATGTGATTCATTTGACCTTCTTTTAACATGTTCTGTGGGAGGCGTTCAGTCAAAGAGCCTGGTTCTTCCCATGGGCTGTAAAGGGAGACCAACATGACCTGTTCAGATACAGACACCTACACTGTAAACATCTTCATTTGGTCAAGTGAATCCTGGCTTGGCATCCACATCTGAGAATGGGAAGACAAGGGTGCTCTGTTATTATGGCTTGTGGTTAAGTGTCAGATGCCTTCCATCCTACTTGAGTAAAGACTCAACACCTTTCCAAAGTGGAAGCTGGCATTCCAGGGCCTCCAGAGGTCTGCCCAGGTAGGGCCAAGGATTCATGCTGAGGCACTGCGAGGGCATCGCCCTTGTGCCATCTCTGCACGGGCAGCAGGTGCCAACCCGTCATGACTCTGTGCTCCTCTGGTGTCGGTGCCCATGGACACCAGGGGTAGGTCCCGGCTACGAGGCACAGTCCTGGCGAGACGTGAGTGCACGTGGATGGTTCCCCCAGCTCTGGAGCAAGGGGAACCTTCCCAGAGCTGGAAGTAGTGGATTGTTGAATGTCCCACTGTAGCTGTGACGGATTTACAGGTGAGCGTGTGTGGATGTGACAGGTGGTCACACGGTGAGCTCCACAGGGACACTATTACTGAGAGCAGGGGGTCTGTGCTGCTGACAGCCCTGGTGCTTACCTCTAAATCACCTGGCACGTGCTTGGTGGGCCATGAGCAGCAAATGATTTATGGAACCTGGTTCCTGGGTGAAATTGGAGTGTTGCCCTGTGTTGTTAAATAGGGTCACATAAAGCACAAGAACTCGGGTTTTGTTGTTACTAAGTCAGTAATTCTGGACTATAAGTAATATGCAGATGTTGCTATTGTGTTGTTTCTATGATACCCATACAAATGTGTTTTTATTGCTTCATGGTTTCGAGATTTTTGTTTATGCTGCAAAACTCCTAAATAAATAAACACATCTATCTGTATTTCATTTGAAAACTCTTTTTTTTTTTTTTTTTTTTAGTTTTGAATTTTTTGGCAGTGTATTTGGAATACCAGCGTATTATGTGATGGGTGCAGTATTCTTTCCCTGAGTATGCAGTATAATTGATGTCTCTGGAACAGATTTTTTTAAATTATTATTATTATTTTTTCAAGAACGAAACAGAAAAACTCTAATATTCCATCATTGTGAAACGTGTTCAAGTTAAAATCAAATTAAAACAGGAGTTTTATTAACTCCTCTATCAAAAACTTCCAGAAAAATTTAAGTTGTTTTAAAATTCAAGGCACTGGACTGATGCTTTTTTAAGAAAAGGAGGAGTGTCACACTTAGTGTTATGACTATTATGAATTATTTTATTCAAATATATTTCTAAAAGTAGCCTTGTTGAGAATGTCTTTGTTTTTACTGCAGAAAAATATAAACATAGCATTCTTGTTATTACACATATTTTCTTAAAGTGCTCATTGTCTCTGTGCAGGCTCATTTTATGATGTATGCATCTGGTAATGAAAATAATAATTAAATTCTTTCACAATGAAACAGTGATTGGGGGGAGGAGGGTGGGGGTGGAGAAAGCTCAGGCAATACTAGCAGCTGAACTCATACCCAGCAAAGCTATAGCTAATTGACTAGTAAGGCTGATTCTTCACCTTTAATGTATTTTAAAGCCTAAAGTTATATTTTGAAAGAGATGGTTCTCACTTTTTTTTTCCCCCCAATTGGCACTTCATATTTGGAAACTCCACTTTCTTTTTTCCCTCCTTTTATTCTGCCAGTATTTTTTCCCTGTTTCCTGCTCCGCTGCCCTCCACAAGTCTTCTCCCCATTCTCATGTGTGTTCTCTGACCTTCAGCTACTGAGGATTTGCTCTTTTACGGGGGCTGTGAGCGACCCAGGCACTGACTTTGAAAGGTCTGAAGAAGATGCTGCCGGGGAGGTTGGAGAGGTTTGAGAGAAGGTGCCTCTGTTGATCCAAAAAGTGCACAGAGTGATGAGCCAGGCTGTATAATCAAACCCTAACAAAGTCTCTGAGTTCTGGGAAGGACAAGGGTGTAATCTGGAGCTGAGTAGCAAAACCAAGCTGACGTGGATTAAGATACAGTTTATTTGGGTGAGTGTGTGCGTGCTGATCGAAATGTAGGAAATAATGTAACATGGCTGACCAAAAGTATCTGGCTTAAATCTGATCTACTTTTTTAGTTCTTAATCTCTCTGCTTTTCATTTCATTATTGCTTATTTTATTTGTTTGAGATGATGTGCTCTCTTTATATTTTTTGTCTGGGTTAGTTTTTTGGGGGTTTTTTGGGTTTATTTCTGGATCCTTGCCTTTTTTCCGTTTAAATCTGGGTTGGGTGCTTTTTGTTGGGTTTTTTGTTTCTTTTAATTTTTTTTTTCTTTATTTATGCCTTATCCCTAAGCAGTGTTTATTTTGCTGTATATCCTCTGCATCTCTTTCAAGGCATATTCAAAGAGATTTATTCTTCAGTCAGGTCTTGAAAATGATAGATGCAACATCAAATGTTTTGAGAGTTTAGGACAAACTTCTGACAGTGCCCAAGCTCAGCGTAGCCCTGGATGTCTGTGTTCATGTTGTCTTGCAGGCACAGATTAATACTGAAATAGTCTCACAGCCTTGGACTGTGTAATGATTCCTCTTGTGTAACTGAGGGAGGGAAAATGAGGTGGGAAAAACGTCAGACTTGGCTGGGTATGTGGGATTCAGCTTGGGGGAGCTGTAGTACCAGGGCTGATCCTTTTCAGAATGCCTTTCACTCATATTTGAGGTCTGGAGTGGCCTGAATCCATATAAAATATGATTTTTGGGAAGGCCGGTCTGATCTGTGTACGAGTGCTGCACATTTGGTATGGTGCCAGTGTTTCCTACTTGAGATTAATCACTGTTACATCTTAATGAAATGGATGTACAACCTACTTTATTAAAAAAGGCAAACGGTGTACAATATTAAAGACCTAGAAAGTGCACTAAAAGGATGGCATGTAATAATAAGATTTACCTTGCATGCACAAAAAGCAAAGTGACTGTATTTGAAGCTGCTGCTCCATCATTAACTTGGAAACTAATTTTGGTCTTTCTTGAACTTCTATGAATGTTCTGTTTCAGTCACCACCTGCAGTAATTCATCCTGTCACCCTTAGCATCAAGTGCTTCTGCAGGACTCTGTTTTCAGTCAGTACTTTAAATATCTGTCATTTCAGAATGTCTTTTTTCTTGATGAGAAGTCAACATGGGTCCTTTAACCTCTTCATTACAAATGTCTAAGGTCACATATCACCTATTTTGTGTTTTGTTGACATTTCATCCTTCTTTAGACCATAAAGGAGAACCAGTAATTTTTCCTGTTTGCCCTCAAAAGCGGTATCCATCAGCTTTTTTCTTTTTTTAATTTAGTGTGGATTATTTAAAATATACCCCCTCTCTTACCTTCTCCTAGAGTAAGTGTTTTCCGTAAACTTGTGGGAAAAAACAGAATAAAAATTTGGTGATGAAAAGCCAAGTTTGGCATGGCGAAAGACTTGAGTTCCTTTGGGGGTTTTGCAGCTATGCATGCCTATTGCAAAAGTTCTGTTAAGTGAGACAAAACTTGATGGAGAACTGTAACTCTGCAGTTTGGTTTCTGCTGTTCTCTTTGGCTGTTGCGAGAGAAAGGAGTAGCCCCGGTGCTCAGCTGTACTGGTGGCTGCTCTGGAGGGGGGACCAGCAGATCCCAGGGCTCACCTCTTACCTGCCAGCCTCCATGGGAAGCAGCTTCATCATCTGGCATAGCTTCCCTCTCAAGGGAACAACTGCCAAGAACACTTGCTTTCTTAAGTGAATCCTATTTTTGAGAGTAGAAGACTCTGCTCAGTGGGTTTGTTTACATCCGCAGAACCAGAGTTAAGAAGTCTTATGTCTGACTGACTAAAGGGGTAAAATCTTTTACAGGGACATTGAGTTCAGCAAGTTGTAACCATTGCTTGTTAAACTTCTAAATTTTTTTTAAAGAGAGCGTTTTGTGCTATACCTTTTTTGGCAACAAATGGCATGGGGAGAGCAGGAACAAAGAAGGTTCTTTATCATTATGAAAAATTAGCAAATCCTGTTTTCATGTGGGTTGGTAAATTTTCATGAATAACTGGTCAAGTTAATTGAAGTATGCATTTCAACTGTGTTAGTTTTGTTTGTTTTCTTCTTTTTCCACACCACTAATTCTCAGGTTTCTAGGACGGGTCATGTTTTTGCAGGACATGCCATCCTATTCATCCTTGAAATTAAACCAGATTGGGAAAGGGTTTCACTGTTTTAAAATAATATAATCTAGTCCAGTACCTTTGTTCCAAAAGCAAATATCGTTGAGCCTTCATTACTGTTGAAATGATGCTGTTTCTCAGTTGCATTCCTTGATCTCACTGTGTACCTAAGGAATGGGAAGAGCTTCATATTTCTGAGGATGGTTGGTTAGTGCCTTCAAGATCTACTTATTTTTCTGTGTTAGTCATGATCATTGATCTTCCTTTGAATTTGTGGACTCAATTTTGCAAGTTTTGTGTTTGTCCCATCACCCATCTGTCATCCCCCCCTCACGACTGGCTGGTGTTGAGGCTGGTAGGTTGATTCATATGATTAACCTGCTCCTTCTGTGTTTTTAGGGTTGAAACTTCCTGCTGATAAATGGAAAAACTGCAGCTAGAAGCTTACCTGATCATTATTAAGAATTCTAGCTCTTAAAATCCAGAAAAGTTTGTTAGTAACGCAAAAAATGATTTGGTGCTGTTACTTGTATGTGGTGACAAAGAAACATCTGCTTGGAGAGCTTACAGTGACCCAGTTTAAATGGTCCGAACAGTACTAAAACAAGTTCTACAGTATCAGGATTTTTTTTTCTTTCTCATTTTGAAAGAATCAAAGATAAATGTCTTGCACATTAAGGAGATGAGCTGTAATAAAGCATATATGGATGAGATGGCAGCAGTCCAAGAGCATTAGTATGCATGCCCTGATGGAGTTGTGGTGGCAGCTAGCAGTCACTCTCGACCTAGAGCTAGATGTTACTCAGGGAGCATGGGGAGCCTTCCTCCGTGATCTGGGCCTGATTTGGGAGAAACTCACCCCAGTTCAAGACATTTCTTGCCTGGATTGGTGCGAAACCTGTTGGTTTGGAGAACTCGTGTCCAGCTCTTCCAGGGAGCTGCATTGGTGGCACAGGGTTTGGACTGCAGATGACAGTGTGTGTAGAGGTGTGGATAACTGTGGTAGGGTGTGTACAGTGTTGTAACAGAAACGTGTGGGTAACACACAACTGTGCTGACACAGGGCTGGTAGTGCTAGCAGACAGGGAGCAAAACTCGTATTTATTAACAGGCAAATGGAGTTACACGAGCACCATCACTACACGTGGTAATTTCCGCCCTGTTTTTTGATAGAGCAGAGGCTGCAGGTCCTTATGAAACATAGCAGTGGGAAATCAGATGTGAGGGTAATTCCCCGAGCCCTTGCCTGCTTCCTTCCTGTATGTAATTAGCCATTGGGGAGGACAGCAAGGAGTGGGCAGCTGGCCAGGTGAATTGTTGCAGTGGATTGGATCTGGCTAGCAGGCTGCAGCTCGGGCATTCCGGTTTGGATCGCAAAAAAAAAAAAAGGTTTATATGAATTTATATGACTTGAGCTTGCCTTGAAAGATGTACATTAGAAGTTGATGGCTGTTAACGTTGAAAGACCAGGTTCTTCTGTGTTCTTACGTAGCAGGCTTTTGGAAGATCTTAGTTGTTTCTTTTCCACGATTATCTGTTTATTCCCTTTGCTTAGGGCGGGAGTAATCTTTACTGCATCTCCACATTATAACATGCTTCTTGCAAGTGTTCAGGCTTTTACTTTATTATCCTTTGGAGACTCTTTCACAGAGAAATGAACCTTGATGTCAGGTGGTAGTGAGCATGAATATTCCACAGCCAAATTGCTGCTGCTGTGGAAAACTTCATACATAGGAAGAGAATTAAGGAAAGGAAATTTTCTGTGTGGTTCTTCCCGTATTCATTTCTTTTCTGTTCTTTACCTTCCAAATGTCAGTGTGACAGATGAGAGGAGAAGGCTGCCTCATGAGCATGGGAGATGCTTTGGGTGATGTGGAGATACGCAACATAGAGCTAGCTGTGTAGGTGAACTCTATGTGAAGTTGTTTTTGTTGGTCATCTTATGCTTTTGGAGAGTACTAAAATGTTTATTTTGCTCTTGTGAGCAAATAAACTGGGTCCTTTTAATTTTTCTGTGGACAGTACTTTGGTTTTGATGCTTTGTTTGATGCTTGTTGGTACTAACACATAAACATAGCAAGGAGGAAAGGTTTAGAGTTTCGTGTCAATTCTCTCCTTACTATGGCTGATCCATTAACCACAGAAAGTTAAGACAACCTGTAGGAGGACATCTGATATTTATCTATGCAACTATTTTATAAACTATGTAAGTTATATTTAGAGTAGTAACATTCCATCTTCTTTATCTTTTTCAAATTAGTACTCAGTTTGCCTTCTCCCAATGCTGCATTTCTGCTTATCTGTAGTTTCTCAATAGTGGTTCACTTGTACAGCAGGAAAGATGAAACAATGGAATAATGTTGTTTTTTATGATTATGTATATTTCTAATAGCTCAAACAATTTTTGTGATGTTAATGAAAATTTGGAAAGGTGACAAATTAATTTTAAGTTGCTTTTTGTTTTTGTTTGAGGTAAATAGTTGCTCTCACGGTATTTTAATTTGGCAAATCTGTGTTTTTATGTAGATTCATGCCTCTTGAAGAATGCATTTTATGTCTGTGTTTGGCACAGACATACTGTTAGTCATCCGTAAATGAAAATAATTGAAAAGTGACAGGGGTTTTGTAAATGTTTTGAAATCTGTGTGCATTTAAAAAAAGTTGTGAAAGCTTCATATTTCTGATTCTTTAAATCAGCCAGCCTGGGGGTGGTGGTAGTAACAATTGTGCTATTGGCAACATACTAAGAATTAGACAAACTTGAATGGATCATTGCACACCTTGAGAAACTGGACTTACGTTTTGTGGTATGCACTAAATAGAAACCAATGTGTCTTCTGAAAAAGCAAAGCAATTTTAGTGTGCTCTGTGTTTTCCTAAGCCAGTAGTTTGGCAAAACCTGCTGTAGTTCAAAAAATTGCTGAGAGTATGGAGCTGTTGTGTATTAGTTTTATAAAGGCACTGTGCTTGGGCTGAGGGGTTATGTTTGCTACAAGACAGATCAAAGGCTTTCTAATAGAATCTATCTAGTGTTTCTGAGAAAGGGAGGAGAGCAGTTCAGGATAATTACCTAGGAACTTTCTTTCCTTTACTTTTTGTTATTTCTGTTATTATTTATTTTAAAACACTGCTGGTTCGTAAGTAAATGAGGAAATGGTCCTTACTTAAGCTTATGGCTTGACTAGGAACAGGATAAATCTCTTCTATTAAAGTTTCTATAAGTTTAATGAGAGATTTGATACCACTTTTGAGTTCTATGCTAAGAAACAGTCAAGAGGCCTGGAACTTTATAAAGGTATTAGAGATTCATAACCAATTGGATTTTTATGGCTAAAAAGCCCACAAACATAAGCCTTATATATTGCAAATTTAGATGTGTGCAGTAAAGTGGGAATCTCTGGCTTGAGTGTAGCACAAAACACCTGTAATTCTAAACTGAGACTGCTGTAAAATGAAATAACAAAATAGCAAGAGAACACGTGTGACGGGCGGGTTTCTGACACCCTTGCTAGCTGGAGAGCAGGAGAGTTTGAGCCACTGCACGACCTGGGAGTTACTGAAGCCTGTTTTGGAGAAGGAAGTGCTGTTGGCAACTGGGTATGCAAACACACTTAACCAGGAATCGCTGCTGACTGCTGTTGGCTTCAGCTATTTTGTTGGACACACAGAAACTGTATTACAGTGTGATCATTTCTGGAATCCTACAAGTGTAATTCACTCTTCTGTTGGGCTTATCTGGTTGTCAGCTTCTTAACTCTCTTCTCAGTGGCCTGGGGTACCAGGATGAAGTGTGCATGTCTAATGTAGATGCACACATGTGGCAGTACAGTGTATATAAGACATGTATAAAACACATGCCTGCCTGCCAGACACTTCCATCTTTTCAGTTTTCATGGCTAGCTGTATTTTCTGTAATCAGTATGCTGCTTCTTGCTTTGTGCTGAGATTTGCACAGACAAAACAAGAGTATTTAAACAAGAGTATTTGAAGGTGAACATTGGCAATGTAGTGTTTCAGTGATGATGCAGAGATATAGTTGTTTAAAAAAACCCCAAAAAACCCAAAACATACTGTTGTTTTCATTTCCTAGGCTTATGATATTTCTTTGTCAGTCAGGTGCTGACAAAATACTAATATTTAATACAGCAGAATGAGAAGTGTAAATAAAATAAGTGCTTCCTTATATTACCCCCTTCAATCACACATCCTTAATTATAAGAAGAAAGAAGTGGTACAAAAGCTTAAGGAGGTTAGTTGAGGGTGATGAAAGAAGATGACTGAGGAATAGGGAATTGTGTTTAACTTTATAAAACATAATATAAACAAAACTCTGGAATTTTTTTTTAATATTGCAAATTATATTTGAATGTAGGTAGCTTCCTCACCCTACCCCCTGCCCCCCCATCCTTTTAAGTGCAAATTTAGAAAATGTTGTGTCTGGCGGAACAGGGGAAGGAGCTCAAGGACCTGATTCTGTACTGGATGCCTTCAAAGGCTAGGAGTGGGAGGTGTAGCTTAGACATTGAGATTGCAGAAGTTGAAAATGATTTTATATCATGTTTATACCTTCCAGATATGGGTGGGTGCAGAGATGGAGACGAAATTAGAGCCTATGGTATTAAAGGTAGCCAAGTAGAATTATTAACAAGCAACTGATTAAGGCAACTTTAAAGGGTGTTTTTCACTATTTAAAGATGTTTCCAGACATCACTTTGCTCTGAGATGCACTTTAAAAAAAAAATCTGTGCTCTGCAGACAGCCAAAAAGCTGTGCTTGTGAATGTTAAAAATGACCTTGAGCAGAAGAACTCAAAGGTTGTTGGTGGCTTTGTACTGAATAAAATAAACTGGCACAGCAATGAGAAAAACCTGCATTAAGGTTCAGGGTCCTGATTCAGCAAAATACAGTCTTAAACACAGATATAGTCCTTATTCTTCTGTAAATGCTCACGTAGCTCATGATCAGAACACAAATTAATTATTAGAATAAAATGTATTTGTGAGTGTATGTAGTATGAAGTGTTGCTAATGTCCTTAAGTTAGTATCTGAGATGCTTGAAGCAGGAAATGAACCCCCCAAAAAGGGATGGTGCTATATGGGTGGGTCATCAGCCTTGTTTTTTTGAGGTGCACTTTCTGGAAAGGTGTGCCAGGTTTGAAAGTTACTGGTTTTGACAAAACATGTGCAGAAGATTTCTGTGGTGAGAATTTGAGAGTTGTTGGGAGACCTAAATTAAACATCGGGCTTTACTAGCAAGTTGCTGAAGATGCCTGGGTGTTAGTTGAGATCTCAGCAGAATGAGTTTATTTTATTTGTACCATAGAATCATAGAATGGCCTGGGCTGAAAGGGACCTTAAAGATCATCTCGTTACATCCCGCTGCCATGAGCAAGGACACCTTTCACTAGACCATGTTGCTCAGACCCCCATCCAACCTGGTCTTGAACAATCTAGGGATGTGGTATTCACAGCTTCTCAGGGAAATCTGTTCCAGTGCCTCACCACCCTCAACAGTAAAGAATTTCTTCCTAATATTTAGTCTAAATGTATTTACTGTCAGTTTGAAGCCATTGCCCCTTGTCCTGTCACTGCAGACTCTGGTAAATAGTCTCTCTCCATCTTTCTTGTAGGCTCCCTTTAGGTACTGGAAGGCTGCAATTAAGTCATCCCAAAGCCAGCTCTTTTCCAGGCTGAACAATCCCCATTCTCTCAGCCTTTCCTCATAGCAGAGCTACTCCATCCCTCTGTTTGTCCTGGTGGCCTCTTTTGGACTGGCTCCAACACCTCCATGTCCTTCCTGTGCTGGGACCCCAGAGCTGGATGCAGCTCTATATGTGCCCGAGAGTGTTGTCCAAAAGCTTCAGTGGAGCCTGTCCCAGTGCCCAGCCACCCTCTGGGTGAAGAACCTTCTCCTAATACCCAACCTAAACCTCCCCAATACAGTTTCATGCCATTCCTCTGGGTCCTGTCACTGTTCACCACAGAGCAGAGATCAGTGTCTGCCTCTCCTCTTCCCCTCATGAGGATGCTGAAGACTTCAACGAGGTCTCCCCTCAGTCTCCTCCAGGCTGAGCAGACCAAATGCCCTCAGCCACTCCCCATATGGCTTCCCCTTTGCACCCTTGACCATCCTTGTGGCCCTCCTCTAGATGCTCTCCATATGGAGAGTATGGAAAGGATCACAGTATTTGATTACTTTAATCTAAGTTATTCAGTACTTCTTGCCCTTACCTGTTACTGTCAAGTAGTAGTTATAATATTAATTTATTTTATACTAGTGTAAGTTGTTTATTGCATACTAGAATAAGAAGACCAGCTATATCAAGCATACTTAAAACTAATACACTACTGATAAAGCTTCTTAAAAAGTAGATACACCTAATATTTTGTAGTAGTATTAATTTTCATTTTTCTGCCAGACCAAGGGCTGCTTTGGGTGCTGCTAGGAAGTTAAGCCAGAAATGTTGGGAAACGTGGTCAGTCACAACATGATTTTTCAACTTTTTCTGCTAATGCCGATGGGATGTATGGTCCCAAGAGAATGTTTTTGTCAGTAGCATCCTTAGCAGATATTTTTTGATTTACTAAGGGCATCCAAGTGGAGACAGAATATGTTATAATAACTTCTGCCATCTTCACCCCTTCTTTTTTTCTGCTGCACTGAAGGTACGCTGTGTACAAAATAAGTCTTAGGTGTAAAGAATATGAATGTTGTGTGTTCAGAATCAACAGTTGGAAGATGGCAGAATTAAGATCGAGCAGGCAGCCTGTATTTGGGTGGTCTGTAAAATGCTCATCCTGTCTTTTATAGATAGGGCTTATGTGTGCTGGTGTGAGTATGCCTGTGGTAGAACAGGCAGGGAACAGCCTTACCCTCTGCAGCTTGCCATCCGTGAGAAAATGTAGCCATAAAGACCACTTTCATCGGACGGGTAGAAATGAGTGACTGTCCAACTGCACAGATGTGACATTGTCACAGTGGCTGTGGTTTGGGTGGATGGGTGTGCCGGGAGCTGCTCTAGGCTTGGAATCGTGGCCAGGCACTGTGCAACTGCACTCACCACTTCAGTCTGAACCTCCTAGGGACAGCCTGATTTGGAAAGTTTTTACTGAACTGTTGTGGCCCTGGAAGAAAGCTGCTAATTTGTATTTTTGGCTTTTGGCTTCTAGTTTTGGCAGGGCCACACAACATGTCCCACACTTGGCAGCAACGACTGTGTGGCTTGAAAGCTCTTGTTGCGTCTTTGAGTCACCCTGCTCAGCTGGAACACTGCAATAGGAGTTCTTTGTTTTCGTTTTGGGGGTTTTCACAACACTTGGTGTTTGGAAAACCCGTAATATATTTTTGTCTTGTTACACATTGGAGAAACTTAAGAAATCATGGATGTTAGATGGTCATACCGTGAAAATTCATTTTAGTGTTTTCTGCTAGGCTAACATGTACCATGGGAACTACTTTTACTGGTCTCTTCTAATCCCTCTTCCTGGTAATTGATGTAATCTGGAAAGTTTTCTAGGAAGCACAGCACAGGACCCAGTACTGCAATAATTGTGTAACAGGCTAAGTGGATAAACTTTATTTGCCTTTTTTTTTTTTTAAAACCCCCCACAGCCGGCTGCCTGGATGACATCCTGTCATTGAAAGGCTGCAGAAAGAACACCTTTGTGCAGGAAGATCAGTGAATCCCCATGTGTGGGTCTGGTCCGTCTCCATTTGCCAGGGTCTGTGATGTGGTGGAGAAGGCACATGAGGTGCATGCCACCTCCAGCCTCCTGCTTCCCTGGGGCTGCAGAGTAGAGATGCCAGGGCCTCTGGGGCAGAACAGTCCCTGAGGCTGCTCTGGGTAATCACAGGGGTTCTTCTGACAACCAGCTGCTATGGGAGCACCGTGGCCTTCTGTCCAGGTGTAGCAAATGCCTTGGAAACCCTAGGCCTGTGGAAAAGCATCTGTACGGTGCGAGTTCCTCCTCTGCTAATGCAGAAGGCACGTACTGAAAACTAATGCTTGAAATTGTTAAAGCCTTCTAACAAGGAGAGTGCTTTGTGAGAAGAGCTGTGGTTCTTGGGAGTGAGGGAGTGAATCTATTTTAGTGGTAGGTGAAGGATAGTGTTACAGCAGTTGTGACATAACTGCCAGAGCTGTGTCCTTCTTCAGTAAACTAAACGTGTTTTGTTGCCGTGTAACAGACTATAGTGCTTAGAAAATGACTGTACAAAACCAGACTAAACGAAGCCTTCTGTGCTCAAGCAGAGAAGAATCACAACACCCTCTGCTGGTACAAGTGACTCCTTCCTTTTCTCCTCAAGGACTTGGCTGGTGGATATCCTAGAAACAGTAAAAGATTAGTTCTGAAGTGTGATGCTGGCTCCTTTTGATTAAGCTGAGGTTATTTTAACCAATTTGTATTTATTTTTTTTCCCTTGTAGAAATTGACAGTTTAATCTGACCACTAAAACAGACGGGGAGAAGGTGGTGGATGCCTTTTTCCTCCACATTCAGATGTAGGGATCCATGTTGCTTTCTAACTAAGCATACTCCTACTTGGCAGAATTGTACTGGAGGTGGAGTTGGCGATTCTTTGTACACTTCTGAAGAAAGCACCCATCCCTTCGGTGTGCCGGTAGTTGTATTTGAATAAAGCTGCTAAATCCATTGGGTAAACTTGTGGTTTCATAGAGTAGCCGTGTGTTCCTAGGGCCTTTCCTAGAGGTTGTTTCTGCCTCTGTGTCACTCGTGAGATGATGAGCGGTCACAGGCAGGCCGGGCAGTTGGTTTATTTGTTTTTGTTTCCCCTCTGTGTACAGTCATGCTCTCCAACTCTTGGTAGGCCTGTCGCATGTTAATATCCTCTGCTGTGCTTCCTGCTTGGCTCGGGGTGACTGGGAAGGAAATCCCAGGTTAGGAGGAGAAGTGGTCACTTCTTAATTTCTTCTCATAAAACGTGTCCTGTGCCCGCCACAGCAACGCTCTGCGTGTTCCTGACCCCTCCTCCTTACCTGCCTGGCCTTAACATGCACAGCATTCCGTGATGGGTGCTGCTGCTTCCACTTGGAAAAAGCATCTTCTCCCAGGATATTTGTGGAGAGAGCAGAGGCGCCGAGCACCTCTGTGCATCCTGCGAGCTGGGTCTGTCCCCGCAGCGTGCTGGAAAAATGGCATTTCCAGCCGCGGGGGAGGCGAGGGACGGGCGGATGGCGCGGGGGAGCCGTCTGGGTGCTCGGCAGGAGGAAGAGCCCCGTTCCGAGTAAATGGTGCCTTACATAATTTGGTTATGAAAGAATTGCTGCGGGTTGAGCTTCCCTCGGTGCGTTGGAGAGCGTCCCTCCAGCACGCCCGCGATGCTGCCGCCTGCACGGGAAGGGTTAAGAGGAGACAACATCCTGTCAAAGACCTTGTTTTTAATTTTGCCTCTCACACTGGCACAGATCCGGCTAAGAGCAGCCCAGATTAGTTCGGGAAAACCTTTGAAGAGATTTAAGATGTCCTTCAGCCAGTTTGAAGGTTTTTGTCTTGCAAATCCAGTACAAGGGCGCCTGCAGGCATCTCGACCCTTGCTGTGCTGCTGATGCAGCTCAAGGTCACACTAACCCGCCCTGTGACATTCAACAACACACACACACACACACACAGAAATTATGCGGTGAAACTGCTTCAGCATTCAGCCAACCAACAACTTCCTCAGTTCTTCACTAAAGGAAGAAGTGTATAATTTTTTTTTTTTTTTTGTCTTCTTTTTTTTTTTTTTTTGGCTTCGTAGATTTTTGCTGCAGGAAATAATCCAGGATTTCTGGTGTGTGTGATGACAAGGTCATTTCTTAATTAGAACACATGTAAAGAACAAAGCTAAATGGCTTCAAAACAGCTTTGTAGTTGATGGAGAGGATTTAAATTATTTAAAGAGATAGTCACCCAAGTATGATGGAAACTGAATTCTAAACACATTAACTCTTTCAGTACTCTATGGTTTCCATATGCTACTCAAAAGAAAATGTCAAATTTGATGAGCATTATTGCAACTGCTGTTAAATGAGCATTTTTACATCTATTTATATTTAGTGTTCTATTATCCTGTGTCTTATCAGAGTTACGACAGCAAGATTTTTTTTTAATAAACAGTGGAATACTCACTGGCTAGAGATCAGAGATAGCTATAGGAAATTGCTTGCTGGAGGTCAGTGGCTTAATTTCTGCTCCATCTCATATTTTGATGACTGTATTGCCATAAATATGTGTACGCATGTTTGAGTACATGTATGAATTATACAAGTGCAAGTATACAGGTATTATTCAGAGCTGCCTCTGGGAGGAATCTGGACTCCAGTCCTCAGTGCTCAACATGGTTGCAAGGCATAAGAACATATTAAAGGTGGATTTGGGATTAGGGAATGAGAGATGAGAGGAGAGAATTGACAAGAAATGGCAACTTCACTTAGTTTGAAATGCCTGTGAGCTGGCTGGGAAGAGGAGATGGCATCTTAGAATTTGATTTTTGTTCTTCTAATTTGATTGTCACTTTGACTCAAAGCACCTAAATACAAAGGTGTTGGTACCACTGTCTCAACCATGGTTTGATGTGGCTGTATGTTAATTATTCATACTTTTAATCCTATCCTCCTGTTTTTCTTTTCCTTATTCTCTTTTCTAGGCTTCTTATTCTGTAAATGCCAGGGGCTGGTAAGGTGACCACCTATCCGTGGGTCTGGCATGCAGAGCCCCAGGTATCCATGGGTAGCCCTCGCCTGTTAAAAGGGTTGACCTGATGCACAGGAGGAGAAGCTGGGTTTACTGTGGTCTGTAGGACCTGCTTTTTGGTGCCAGCACACAGTAACTTCCCAGGTTGTCTGCTTAATAAAATAGTGAGGGCAAAAAAGCACTTGTGAGTTGTTCACTAAAACGAAAAAGGCAAAAAAATCGTGGAGTAGAAACTTTGCTTGCAAACTTTAGGCTCTGTGTATGCTCAGCGATGCCACTGCATGATTTGTGTGAGAACTGAAATGTGGAGAAATTAGTCTTCCCCTGTCGTCAAAAGTCTAGCACCTAACTCAGATTTAAGTGGTTCAAGACTTAACTATCACAAAATTTACTAGGGGGTTTATTTTTTCTGGTTGTTTTTGTTCTCAGTTCATTTTTTGTTTTCCGGGGTAAACGTTGTTCAGCTGGAACTTTGAGGTGCAGCAAATGTCAGATGGAGTGCGCTTACTAGAAAGAGATTGTGCTGGCTCTGAGGACCTCCTGAGAAAGGAGGAAACTGCATTTGCCAGGATAAAGAGGGAAGATTGGGTGCTACAACTTCTTTCCTCTTTGGGTTGCCTTTTTTTTCCCTTTCCCTGCACTGTCTGGCTTGCGAGAAGAAACCAACAGAGGGAAACAGGCTCCACACAAGGAAGACACGGATAAGACAAAACTGATGTGCTCTGTGAAATCTGTATATTCCTGCCCTTGCCTGGGGTGTGCTGTGCCCTTAATATTATGGGAGACCTAAGCTCACCTGCTAGTAATTTCTAATTTACTGTCCTAATTCATCGATTTGTTATCACTAATTGTACTTCATTTACTTCTGTGTAGTTTCCAGTACCTAAAGGGTTGAAAGGTTGCTGTAATTGGCACCCGCAGCTGCTCTTTCTTTTGACAGGGGATAATTTTGCAGCCTATGCTTTGTGTGACAGCTGCCTAATTGGGCATTCTCCCCTTGTAGCAAGCCTGCCTCCTCCAGCCTCCCTGCTGACAAATGGTGGTGGATTATAGATGAGGACACGCTGACCCGTTCGACCTTGCTGAGGCAGCGGGGAGGGGCCTCCTGCTACTTGAGGGAAGCTTTGGGTCATTTAAAGGACAAGGTCATGAGCCAGGTGGGGAAATGACATGATATCACATGACAATAGCCCGATGACACGGTCAGTATGTCAAGGACAAACTCATCAGTATTGATTAACGCTGCTTTTTGCTGGTCTCTCTGTGAAGCCACTGCTATTTCAAAAATATTTTGCTAATTCGTCCTAGGTAAAGTGCCAGGCATTGTTTTGGGGGTTATTTAGGGGGGCATTTGTGCAGTGTTTTCTTCTCAATACAGATCACGTGCAAAAGCTGTGTTGTTAAAACCCTACCGATGGTAATTTGTAGGGTTCATCTTGTTTCTGGTAAAGTGTTCATCTGCCTGTATTGGAAAGAAAATGCCAGGAAGGATGCATGACAGGGCAGAACTTGAAGGTGGGGGGGGGGGGGGGAANGGGAAATCCCTGCTTTGAAATTTCAGTGTTTCACTTTTCACGCCTTGAAAGGCACATACATGAATCCATATGAAAACACGTGTATCCACATATGTACACCTGACTGCAACATGGGAAAATCCTTCATTTAAAGAGAACCAAAGAGAAAAGTTAAATATAAATCGGTTGTTTAAAACAAAAGTCTTGTATCTGCTCAAGGGCAATACAGTTAAGATAATGTCCTGCCTATTTTAAGAACTAAAACAGTATCCAACTATGCCAGGCAATAAAAACCTGCTAAGTGGGTTTTCGAAAATGTTGTCAATACAAGTGACAGTGTTTTGAGAGCATCTTCATGTTGCATTTCTATGCTAATAAACTTCAAGGTAAATGAACAGCTTGTTTGACATTTGCTATGTTAGACAATAATAAAATGCTTTCTTCTGGAGTAATTAGACTTGATAGATTGATTATGTTAAGAGGTGAAGATAAATACAATCAGAAAGAGAACTCTCTGGAAGGGGAGTTAGTGCCTGCTTTTGAACTTTGCCGCTGTGGCTCCGGCTCAGCCAATGCCTGGTGCTGCGTGTGACACACGTGTGCGCACACACACGGACACATGCACGAACACGCAGACACGCGTGCCGTGCACCGAGTTGCTGAGAAGCCGGGAGAGGAGCGTTCACCGCTGAGCCCGGTTCCCTTCTCCGAGAGATCTGATTTGTTGTGGGAAGCTGTTGTGTCTGAACCTTGTCAGTTCACCAGGATGTAATTTTACTCCCCCGAGGTAAAAAGCCGTCAGTGGTAAAGTGTGATAAATTAGTTCACTCAAGTAGATGCGCGTGCGTGTGTGTGCGTGTGTGTGTGTTTAATTCTGACCTTGCCTGTGCATGTGTTGAGCTGCTCTCAGTGCCCGAGTCAAGCCCGGTGGAGGTTTAATCCTGTGCCCTTGTACACGTATACTTGATTAGTAGTTGTGGTTATCTCAGCAGAAGACATTCTGCCCTCCTCCTTGTATTGGTCGGGACCCAGGCATTGGGGAGTCAAGTCGAAGGAGAAAGAAAAGAGATTTTGCATTAGTATTCTATGAAAGCCTTACTGTCTGCAGAACAAATTGATTGCTACAGTGTACCTGTGCTTGGCACCACTGCTGTGAAAGAAAGGTATGGTTGTAATCTGTTTTATTGTATTACATATTGTGACACTCCAGGAATGTTTAACATTCGGCTCTTCTGTGGCACATGCTAGAAGTCTAAGGAAAGAAAAATATGTGAATGAATGAAAAGTGTGCGAGGCTGTCGTATCGGCAGCTTTGTTTACTACAGCGAACTAAGTAGCCCCTGCTAATGAGACAAATTTATGTGCCAATGGCAACGTAAGGAGATGATTAACTGAATTCTCTGTATTATATTCAGTTACTCACATCAGTGTCAGTAGTTGCTACGTACCTACACAGATAAAATTCTAATTAACGTTTTAAGGGGGTTTTGGTTTAGCTTTTAGCAAGATGATAAACGTGAAATATACTTGAACGTGGATGTATTTGCCTCTTTAAATGAAAATGTGTTGTTTTTTCCTAGTTAACAGTCTGCTGTGCTGGTCCTACGTGGGGGGGGTTGATGTGAGGGGGTGAGGGGAGGTATAAAAACCTGCAAATCTTAGATGTGCTGCTATGATAAACAGCGCAAGAACAAAGCTGAGGAAAAGTCTTACAGGATTTGAGTCTTCATATCTCTCACACACTCACACCCACACCACCAGCCCCCTTAGTAATGCATAAATACGCACCCTTATTTTAGTGGGAAATCTAGGGCTCTTCGTTTCCTTAACCCAGTTGTAGACTTTACATAGTTGATTCTCTGGTTTTACAGATGCTCAGCTGATGTCAGTTGTGTGGGAAGTATGAAGCACTCCATTAATAAAATTCAGGCTGTTTCACAGAGGGCTGTGCTTAGTGCTCCGTTCTTGGCATCACTGAAATTGTGATGGTGATTATTTGGATGTTTGCTTGTGGTCACTCCAAAACATCTGAAGTATCTGCTCTTGTCATGCAGACATTCCGGACTAATTAAGTTTAGGACAGGTGGCAGACTCCTCCTGGGCATTTAAATCTGTGTGTAAACCTAATCTAATAACTTGATGAGAAAATGAAAATCCATCTTTCCTGGTGTGTTATCACCACACACAAGCCACAGAGGTATTAGTGAAATCCGCTCTCTGCTCTTTGTCCTGGCAGGTGACAAGTAAATGAGTTGCTTTAAGGAAGTGAGGGACTTGGAAAATGCTGTGTGCTGAGCAGGAGTCATGCACTAATAGTTACTTCTGTCAGATGGCCTTGCTGACTTAAGATTAACACTTTATGAATGTGGGGTATACTTCCATGAGTGTACCCCTGAGCTTACATTTTACACCTTGCAAGGAGTGTGAATACAGCCTTATGCATGCAAGTTGTTGGTCTTCGAGATCCTTAGGCAGCTAAGAAAATTTTGCAGAACTCCAGTTCAGGAGGCTCTGTGATGTGACTGTTTGAACTCAAATATGATGCCTTTAGTTGCAAATAATTAGTCAAAACTTATTTATTCAAACTAAATATTTTGTGAGTATGCTATTCTTCCCCTTGAATGATTTTTTTTTTTTTTAACATAAACACATGGTGTAGCAAAACCAAGAGTTGGTAAAAAGTAAAAACAGTTGCACAATTTACACAGCAGATGGGAGGATCCAGGGACTTCACCATATTTAACCGGGTTTTGGAAGTGAATTTCAGTAATGCTATAGAAATGGTTAATTCTTACCTCAAATTCTGTATTCATTTTTTGTAGATTTTAACCAGTTAGTGACAGGAGGCTGACTTCTGAAGAAGATTTTAGATAAATACAGGGTATTACTGCATTTCAATGCAATTAACTTTTGTTCATAAATAATTCAACCTATGACTTTAAATAAATGATCAGAGGAAAAGAAAATGACACGTGATTAAATCCAAGTCCTTGAAAACATTTTACCAGTCAAGAATCCTGTGACTGCTTTGGGACCTCTTGCAGTTCCTGTGTTGAGAAGAGCCAGTTCTGAGTGTTATTGGGGGTTTTGTTTCATTTTGGTTTTTGTCAATTCTCAGCGTATCATTAGACATACGAGGTAAACACTTCAGATCATAGTTAAAAAGAGGACTGATGATGTGTTGTTTTTCATTTTGTCTTGGTTTTCTTAGTGCCATGAAATAGATCAGCTTCGGTAGCCTGTGATTTTTCCTAGTTTTCTTTTTTTGTTGTTGATTTTTAAATGAAAAGTAGAAGGATGTTTGCAGAATTAAAACTTTTACTGCCAACTTTACTTAATGAGCATGACTGATAACATTAGAATCTCGATGAGAATTTTGGAATACAACTTGGTCTGGGTTACACTGCTGTATTTTGGATGGGTTGATGAAGAAGAACTGAAATGAGGAAGAAAACCCAAACACAACCTTACCCAAATAAATTGGATTTTAAAAACAATTCTTGCTTATATTGGAGTTACGCAGTTGATTCCAGCATTGGTTGTCTGTATTACACAGCTTTTTCTCTGGAAATACTTAATCAAGTGTTAAGTAAGAGTTGGTGCTTGAGTGTTATTATCAATTTAGGCAGATTTTAGAGGTGAATTGCAGATTAGATCTGTTTTTGAAAGGTAGCTGTGCCCTGCTTGAGGTTGTTCCCCATCTCCACCCCTTTTCTTTCTGTTACCATGCTCGACTATAGTAAAGAGAGGAAGTGGAGGTGTTGCATAACTTGAAATAAATAGATTTTCTGTGCAGATACTGAAGGCAGCCTTAACTCAAGCAGTGCTGTCACTACTGGAATCCTGCTAATGCTAAAGGCAGTTCTGTAATTAATGGCCTTGTGTACTGAGCTGAGACTGCTGCGTAACCTCTGGAGGGAATTATTGTGTCTACCGTGTTGGTTAACTTTTCCCTGAAAATAAAGTGTGTTGCTGATACTTTGTTGGGGTGGCGGCGGAGGATTTTGCAAGGCCTGATGAAATACTCTCTGGCATCTTTTTCTTGATGGCTGGACAAAGCATCTGCAGCAACAGAGCCAGGTTGAGTGGTTGAAATGGAGCTGTTGATAAAAACGTGATGAATTTTACTTGAGGAGACGAGTGTGGTAAAATAAGAAAATAGAAAGCTGCACTTAAAACTTCCAGTGTGTTTTTAAGATGTTTTCGTTGTAAAATCATATAAAGAATTTGGACCTGGTTTTGATATTAGCACCTTCCCTAGTGCAACGGTTGTAAATTATCTAGAATACGTGAAAATTATTAGTCATTTTTTGTCTAATCTGTTCTCCTGAAGCCATTTGTAAAACCTTGTTGAAAGTTCCAACAGTTTTTTGGTTTTTTTTTCTCTTTGTTTGGCTCTTTGTTTCTGTAACATCAACCATAGGTGGCACTGACTATTAGCAATTAAAAGGTTTGGTATGCATCCCGTCATCCCAGACTTAGATGTTTAAGGCACTGGCAATTGCTTGATCCATTTTCTCTCACTCGGGCAAAGAGTGCAGAGTGTGGCAGGTATCTGCGAGTTCTACAGATGAGTCTGTATAGGAGCCAAGTTACTTACTGAGTTCGGTCAGTTTGGGAACTTCTGAGCTTTTGAAGCTGGAATTTGAGTTTGTACAAACTCACCAGGAAAATTGCTAATATTGATTACTGAGGGGGAGCAAACTCGTTTCTGCAGGCTTCGTTCTAGTTACTCATGAGACTTGCAGTGGAGGCTCAGTAGGGCTTGGTGTAATTCAGGATTCCAGAGGCTGGGCACCACTGAGCAGTTCATCACACGCAAAAAAAGCTGTCTGGATTCACTTGCGGCTGCAGCATCAGTTCTTTCACTGCCCTGCTGCTGGCACGGGCTGCTGCAGTTCTGCCTGTTCACTGGTGTAACCTGGGATGAATGCACACCCTGTGTTCTGATCCATCTGAGCTGTGGGTGTATTACAGCTGAATTAGACTGGTAAAAGGCAGGTTTCAACAGCTTTCTAAAGCAAGGAATTAAAAATGGACCTGTTTGAGAAGGAAGTGCTGAGATATGTGTGCAGACATACTTTGCTATGAGAGACCCTTGCTTCAGGGCAAAAAGGACTTTATTGTTCTTGGTTAGGAAAGAGACTGAAAGCAGGCAGTGGATTGGAAGAGCTTCTGCTGTGCAGTGGTCTTTGCAGCTCCAATGCATGTAATGGTTCTTGCCCAGCTCATTAGGACTCATGCTTCATCATGTTAGATTCGTGAGAAATAAGGAAAGTTGGTGGAGTTATATTTTTGATCATAATGCCATCATTCATCTGTTTAGTTCAGTACAGATAGTGTCAGTACTGACATGGTGTTTTCTTGGAGAGAACATTGTTTCAGCAGGTACAGTGGAACACCCATATTGACTGTATTTGACTGATGCTCATCTCCATCTGAGGGTGATGGGAGTGCCAGTAATTTTTCTTCTTTTGGAAGAGAAAGGCATTTATTGTAGTGTGTAATTGCTACTCCTTTAGTGGTAAGCACCATTGTTTCCCCAGGTTTAATGTACCCAATTGTTGTTTTGTTTGACTAGTAGGGAAAAAAAAGCCCCAAACCCCAAAATGTCCACCAGCGGTGGAGAGAATCTTGTAATTCAGCTGAAATTCAGAAAATCTTTTTTCATTTGCTATGGATATGGAGTTCATGTGTTACTGGGCAAGCTACTTAAACTTCTCCTGACCTCACTGTTCCTCATGTGTGGAGTAGCAATATTCCAAAGCACTGCTGTGATACGTTCATGGATGTTCCTGAAGTGTTCTGTTTTGTTCCAGGATGGAATCTCTTTTTTGTTGCAATTTTGACAGTACCCAGTAGCCTCCAGCATGGTTTAGACCCACACAGTGCATGTCATGAGAGGTCCTGGTGAACAACGGAGGAGTGAAATTACTATGATCAGTCTGTAAATAGCAGCAGCCATCTAACGTCAGATACTTAGATGTCAGATTGAAATAGGTCTTTGGTAAATGAAATGCCTCTTAGTTGTTAGTTTGCTTGTAAGTGGTTTTTTTTAATGACCTCAGTTTATGTATAAGCAATATGGAATTTAATTTTGTAGTTCACTCTCAAATCCAAAATACTTTGGGATTTTATTTCCAGATTCATGTAGTGAATGGCTAAGTCTATGAAAGTCCTTTCTGTTCTTAGGATGTTGCTTATACTCTGCAGCTTGGTGGTGGAGTACTCAAGATTATTTTTTTATTGGTATTAAGTTTTTAAATTATGGTTGTATGCTTCATCAAAAAAAAAAAACCCTGACGCTTGGTCAACTTCAAACATTTTCTTCTTCTCAGCTTTTCTACCTATGACTGTCATTTTATCAGAGAAAATAATTTCATGGAAGGGTAGTTCAGATGCATGTTTTGTGTAATTTGCAAGTGTGGACACTTGCACATAGTTACAGCTGACAGAGTACAGTCAATGGTGGAAAAAGTATCTTACCAACACTCCCTGCTCCTACAAGAATTTCTTCTGCTCTCCAAGATTTATGAGGTCATGATGTCAAAGGTTTTTGTAGCATTCAGATACTCACGATGGAGTGCAATCCAATTTGAAATTAAAAATGGCTGGATGAGCTTTACTATGCAAAAATTAATCGTAATCAAATTTGCCAGTTAAACAAAAAGAAATGTTAAACAAGTGAGGTTTTAGTACCTGAAGTGGCAAAGATTGTGCATACATATCCCTATTGAGTAGTCTGGGTTTTCTGGATGTGCATTAGAAAGAGTGTCATAAATAATATTAGCTTTCTTGTGATCATTATCTGTGAGGAAGATGGATCATGCTTGCTCTTGAAAAATATGCATTTGTTTTATGTAAAGTAGCTGAAGTGAAACAAGAATTGGTGGAAAACTCAGGGGGTTTTCAGATACATTAGCAAAAAGGAGCTTGTTGTTACTCTGTTCTTTAATCTTTCACATCTTACCAAGCAGCTGGCAAAAACAAGTTGCATTCAGTGCATGCTTTATATCTTATATGTGGAAGTGAATTGCAAGAATGGTTTAAGTCTGGTAATTTTCGTTTTGGAATCTTAGCCCCCATCCCCTGATACAAGTGGAGCTTTTGGTCTTGAGTGGTGATGGATACACAGTAATTTACTGGTTTTTCTCCTTCTTTCCCTCCCACCTGTTTTTCTGCAACAGATTGGAGTCAAGATGTTTTAGATCTTCCAATCCTTCCTCTTGTTCCATCGGTCAAATTCACAGTAAAAGTAGTGTAAACCCCTGGACATTTTGGACTTTCCATCCATATGTGTTGTGAGAATGTTTATTGCACTTCAGTGGAAGTGCTTCCTACAACACGTTGGACAAATAGAGCTGGTGTTTTAGGGACCATGCTACCTAGAATTTCACCTCTGGCTTTATATTTTAGTGAAGCAAGTTGATTATAATGTTTTACAGTGTGCCTTATCCTACATCATCTTGTTTCTGCTCTTTTTTTTTTCCACTGTTCAGGACTCCATGCTGGTGAGGCAGTGTCCCAGGCAGCTTGAACAGCCTCGCTATCTTCTCCTGGCATTCATGCTTTTCTTCCTCCTTATACCTACTTTTTCCCTACAATCCTTCCTTTCTGCTTTGTTATCTCTGCATCTCATCTTAGTTTGTAAGCACTTTGGGGTTGTAGTCGGAATTTACAGGAATATAAAATGTTTTATAATGGTAATTACACCAAATGTCAAGCACAGACGGACTTGCTCTCATAAACCTGGCAGCGTATAAAGAAAGCAAGTGGAATTTGCATCCTGGTAGGTTATTCTTGGTCACCCAAACTGTTCACCTTCCAGAGTGCTACTAGCAAGCTCTGGTTTACATGATTTAGTAGAGAGGTACCAAAGCGACTTTGGAAGAGAGGGTTACGTTTTATTTGCAGTGAAATAGGAATTCAGACGTAGACCCAGTAAATCAAACTGCTCTGGTTTGAGAAGGAGAAATTATGTTCAGAAAAATTGAGAACTTGCAGTATTAAGTCTGCTGTTTGGGCTTGGAAGGTTATTTCATTAAGGCAGCTGAGACACAGAAAGCTTCCTTTGTTTCATCAAAGGAGGTCTGGGTTTATGCTTTGCCAGTCCCTGGGACAGGTGATCTCTCAGCCTTCACCTTGCTCCTCAGAAGTTTCCTCACTTATGTCATCGTTTGTTGTCATGATTAGAAGTAAGTAAATAGCTATGGTCTCTCTGAAAAGAAGTATCTCCTTTCTTTCCTAGGAGCAGTATTTTTTAAATCTCTGGTCTTTCTTGCCTCTGTGCCCTCTGAAGTGAAAGCCCATTGCATCAGGGTAGGGATATTGTCATTCTACCAGCTGGAGAAGTGAAAGAGCTTTCACTAGTTTTTTAAAAGTAGCAGCTCAGGAGTAGGGGAGCCCTTTGATGCTGTATTTTAGCCCTTCTACATTATCTTTTAGGCCTTTTGTACCCATTTCTCCCTATCATTAATCTTTGTGTTCTGTTATCTTTTAGTGTATATCATTCTTTCCTTCCCTTCCAATCATATGTAGCAAAAGAAAGGTACTAGGTGAAAACTGTGTTATTACACAGCAGCACGTATTGTTGGACTGCAAAACCAATAAATGCATTTTTTCTTCTGTAAGAGGAAGAGAAAACATACTTACTTTGGAGGCCACTGTTGCTCTAGGGCTTCATTTAATTGCTGTCCAGCTGAACTTGTCAGCGTCTCACAGGTGCAGATGTATTTATTTTAAACTTCATACAGACTATGATGAGAGAAAGGGAACAAACAAATCTGTGAGGCAAGGCAAGCAACATACATCATTTGTGTTTTGGCTTGTGGTCTTGCAGGAGGTATTTTGGTGGATTTGGATTAATTTTTGCTCTGGTAATTTACTGCTGGAGGAGAGGAAGAAAGAGCCTCCAGAGTGTAGATGATCTTCGCCTGGGGAGCAGTGCAGAAGTGTAATGGAATTTCCTGTGTGAGAGGTGCCTGAGTATTACAGCAAAAACGAGTGTTTGTGGAAACAAAAGGGTAAGGAAAAAGGACACAATAAGTGGTTAGGTTATGTGGATAGAAATGAAAGTTATTAATGTCTGTAGAACTCAGATGAGAAATTTTAAACTTAATCTAGAGCAAGAGAAAAACAACTGAAGTGTGGAAGTAAAGGGTTATGTGAACAGAGTATCTTCAGGGGAAAGATTACAGTAACAGCTGTGTTTTGTGTAGTGTGGAATGGTCTTTGGATGTTGTTAATGTTACACAGGTGTGTGTTGTGGAAGTGGGGAGCTGAGGGCAGACTGAGTGAGAGTAATGATGATAATAGCAGGGGAGAAAATGAATGAGATTCTAGAGATGCAGATGCAATGCCAAGGGTGTGTTGTGTGTTCTTGGTTTCTTTTTGGTTGGTTGTTTGGGGCTTTTTTTAGTCATGGTGGGTAAACGGGTGGTGGGAGTGTTAGAATAAAGATAATCTCCTGATGACAGCTTTTTTGCACAAAGTGGTTAGAATTAACCAGGCAAGGAGACCTATCCCCTCTCTCCTGGCAGGTTACCTTTACCAGCCTGCTCAGCTCAGTTTCATTTGTCAAGCTCTGATACTTTCACAAATCGACCACAGGTATAACCAACTTTGGGGGGAGACTTTATTTTAGTGTTGATACCTTGTTAAGAAGTAAGACGGGCTCTTTGTGAGCTAATACTGAATTAACAGAATGACTTTCCTGTTACTGTAGAAATATAATTATTTTCCACTATAAGTTTCTGCATCCTGATTATAATGTATTTATTTTTGGCAGGGAGGAGTGAAAAGCAGATTCACAGAGATCCTGCATTGACACTTGAAAGGTATGCGTTTTTGCCCTGAGCTTGAAAAGTTTATTAACGGGTATTTTTTCTCACCCTGGACATGGAGTGGCAACTTTGTCTCATTCACAGTAGCTTTGATCCTTACCCTCTTTGGATTTCGAAGTCAGAAGACGGTTCATTTCACATCCCTGTGTAGTCCTGATACCGTTCTCCTGAGATTGCTAACTAGGGTGGCAAGGTAACAATCTGCTGAGTTTCCTGAGAGGCTGAAGACGTGTTCACCTGCTCACCAGAACTCCTGGCTTTTTCTCAACAAATGGATTTTAAATTGCATGCTTTTAAGGGCATGAAGTCCCTTTGAGAAGATGTTTTGGGTTGTGGGTTTTTGTGGGCTTTTTTCCCCCCACTGGCATTTCTTTGTTGCCTTCTTTGGCTTGTACCTCCTTTTCCACTATGATTTGATTCAGCATTTATTTGGTATTTGGGAGTTGTTTGTGGTTCTGTAAGATTCTGCAGGTACTCACAAGTCTTAGTTGTTGTTGAATGCAATCACATTAATGTGTTCAGTGGAGTTCTTTTGGTCTTACTCACTGATGAAATTGAGCAACAGAATTTGAACAAAACCATTCTTTAGCAAGATTATGTATAGACTGAAAAAGAGAAGAAACCAGAAAAATGTGGTTTAGTAAGAATGCAGGCAGTCAATGAAACTTACCTTCAGGTTATTGACAAGGCCTTACTATATATCGATTTAGAAAACACTGGAGTTACTTATTGATGTTACATTGAGCTGGGAAATGACTCTTCCAGTTACATCAAGGAAGGATGGCTTTATATAACACAAAGGACATGAGTTGTGGCCTGTCAGCCATGCCCAAATCCCTGTTATGGCAGAGGAAGCTGGAAATAATACATAGCCTGACCAGCTGAATGGATAGAGTTGTGGTTATAGATAATAACTATCAGATAATGACTTTATACCATGTCATACGTAGTTTGAGATATTTTGGTGCAGTTTTGCTTGTTTATTTGGTAGATTCTTGACTTCAGTTCTTTTGTTATGACAATTTCTCCGACTCTCACCATATTCTATCATTAATCATTAAGTGAATAGATTCAAACTATAATTTTGAGATATTTCCCCCAAAGCTGAGGCAATATTGGTGGAGAGAAATTCACCACCTACCTCCCACTGCCTTTCAATGTTACCAATTTTATTAGATGATGAATTGATACCAGAATTCCAGCATATGGGAAACCAGATCACCTGCAACGGTTGCTGTTTGTTGAACAACTTGAGGAATGGGAACACTGGAATAACTGATGTTGCACATCTTGGAAATCCTGTGCTGTGTCCTGAATGGTAGACTATTGAAATTTTAGATGTAAACTAGTTTGCTTTTAGTAGTCTTGATGCTTAAACTGGTGATGGGTTACTGGGTTTTAGCATGGTAGATACCCATCTATCCTAAGCATACATATGCAACTTAAATATGTGTTGCATCATTTAGATGCCTTTCTCATGCACTGATCTGCGTGTGTGCGTAACCTTGCCATTATTTTATTGTCCTGTTAAAATTCGTAGGTCTACTTAAGTAAGGGAAAATAAATACGTAAAAAAAGTACAAAGTTCAAGAAATTGCTACTACACTATTCATCAATATGGTATTTTAAGATTTTTAAAAACCTTATTTGACGTTTCACACATGTAAATATAACCACAGACAGTATTTTTTTGAAAAAATAAGTAAAAATTTTATCTTTACAGAATTGGGCATTGATAGCCATCCAGTTGTTCAACATAATCCATTGTTGTGGGCTACTTGACTACTAAATTGACTAGCAGTATTTTGTGCTAGCTGTCATATTTATTGTCATTGCTGTATTGGCTGGTTGTTTATTGCAGTTTGTCATTACCCCCTTTTAAGACAGTACCCTTGAAATGCTTTACGTCTGGATCACTGTGTGGAAAGATGCCTGTTCCAGCTCTCCAAAGAGGAATGGATAAGAACTGTATTTCAGATATTGTCTACATGGTGTCACAGCCAAAACCACCACTGGCTGCTGATAGCAGCCTGCCACATCCCTGCTGCTTGAAAAGTGGGGGATTTGGTCCGAAGTTCAGGACAAGCAGAATCCTCTTGCTTCTGCACGTTATGTATGTCAAGAGTGTGAGCTTGTATTTAACGGGAAAAAACCCAAACCCGCAACTGCTACTGACTTGTTTTATCAGAGGCTTGGTTATGAAGATTAAAGAGGGTTTTTGTAGTATAAGCTTGAGAGAAGACTTGCCATGACACTGAACGAACAGTTATTAGCTGTAATACAGCTCAATTAAAGCAAAGGCTTTTTCATGCATTTGAGTTTTCGTGTTTGTAAACTTAAATAAGCTGTATGATTCCAAATATGCCTGCTTTAGGGTTTCACATGTTGGGTAGCTGTACTGCTGATAAGCTGATGTGTTTCCTGGAATGCTTTTGGTTGTGATATGTCCTATATACACACGTTTATGTGTGTTTGGTTCTCAGAGTAAGCTGCTGATTTGTTTGTGGATAAGGAAGGAAATTCTGTTGGTTTGTTGCAATCATTGCCTGACTTACTTTTTTTTTATTATTCTTCCCTTCCTAACTCTTCAATTCAGTGAGAAGCTTTATCAACTTTTTACGAAGTAGGAAGGCTAGAAATTCCACTTACAAAAAGAAAAAATTAACCAACCTCCCTTTTTCTCCCGTTTTGCAGGAAGGGCTTAGAAAAGGGGGACTAAAGAAGAGCAGAATTGTATTGCCCTGAGATATACAACTTAACTCAATTTGGTCTTAAACCAGTTTTAAGACCTGATGAATCACTATCAGAGTTAAAAGTACCTATACCACAGTGCTGAGAAGCTGGCATCCCAGGCTTCAGGAGTGATTTGTATCTGGCCCTAGTAGCTCAGGCAGTACTATAGCTTAAGAGGGTGACAACCTAATTCTTGTGAAGGATGTTTTCAAAAAGGAGACATGCTTTTAAACCTTTTTTTTTTTTTTTTGCATCTTTTTTTCATTTGAGGCCTTTTCATTAGCAGCTGAGACAACCCAGTCTTACAGGCAGAGAGCTGCAAATGTACTACCTCTACAAAAATGGAGGAGAATCAGTAAACGAATGCCAAATAGCTGAAACAAGGTGCAGGAGGGTGTGTGATGGCATGAAGGTTTTACTGGCAATGTCCAAGATGCCCACATACAAGTGGGCTATGCAGGTCACCCCAAATGGGTTCCAGTAAAAGCTTTAATACTAACACAAACAGTCCTATTTATAGATGCGTGTCTCTGCCTAAATATAAACTGCCCCCAGTCATGTCTAGACTAACATCAGAGCAGTGCTGAAATTGGGGGTGAAGAATTAAGAGTACAAGCCACACTATTCTTTAAATTACTACTTATTACAGTGAACATCTAAACTTTGTGGCAGCAGTGCAGGTTTGAATGCCGTGTGACATTGTGTCACCCCAGACACCTCTTCCTCATGTTCAGGCATCAGAAGGGTACATGTGGTAGATGTGATCTGTAAAGCTAAATACTCTCCTGCCTATGTTTAAAGCTTTGAGAATGTATCAGTGCGTGGATGGATGGATAGATCGGTAAATGACTTTCATTGCTAACTATTTTCAGCAGCTGGGTTTTAATGAGTCTTTCAACTGTTGCTACTGTGTTTAATCTGCTCACTTACTCAGCATTCAGCATTAGAGAAGCTTTCTAGGAGGTAAATGTTGTCCTGATTACAGAAGAGGTTAGTTTGATTGTGTTCTGCACAGACCTTGTGTTGTTCTTTTCTTTTTTGTTGTTGTTAATTGAGAAATATATGCTGTGCACACAGATAATTAGGATAAATAAGCAAGTGTTGTGCTTGGAAGTGCACATCCAAATATACAGTTGTTATATTAAGTATCTTGGACTGCACTAAGTTAAAACATGAGGTCCTGACTCTCTAGCATTGGTCTTGCTGTGTGTTTGAGTGGGTTTTCGCTTTAGATTTGTGTTCTAATGTATATTAGCAATGGCTGAATAGAGTGAAAAAGATGGCAAAAACTGTCTTTCACTTCCATTTCATTTAACATAAGAGCTTTTCCTTAGTTTATTTGCTATGCTGCCTGATAGCTCTTATCAAAATAAATAAGGACAGAGCAGCTGCTCTTAAGGGTAGGGAATACTTACAACATGTAATGTACCAATGTGAAGAAAATGTAGGGTAGTGGTATTTCTGGTAAGTGTACTAAAAAAAAGATACATCCAGGAGCTTTGATCAAATGCCAGCTCTTACATCAGTCCTCTTTGTAATCTTTCTTGCTGATCTGTGACCTTGACCTTGTGTTTGTGTTTGTATGTCAAATCTATTTTAGGGGCGAACAAACTAAGTTCGGTTTAATAGGATTTATACTCCAGCTTCACAGGATACCTTAGTAAAATACAAAAAATAATTTGGGTTAGTTAAATTTTCAGTCATCTTTTAAGATTTCAGTGGGTTTGAAGACATTGACTTGCTGTTGTTCTTTTAGTTCTGTTTAGGAGATGGTTCTTACAAAGACTTCTTTAGCTCACCAATAAACTCTCCTACATTCAGCACAGGCACTCTGCCGGGAGGTGGGGTTTTCTCTTCAAGCATCTCACCAGTGGCCTTGCTTTTGTTTGGCATTGAGTGAGGCTCGGCAGTGAAAGGAGTCCCTGCTCTCTGTCCTTCCTCATGCCACTCATAACCCCATGTTCCCACGTGGAGAACTGCAAAATAGATGTTTGGTAGTATGTTTGGGGTTTCTTTGGACTGTGACGAGGTCCTCAGTCTGGCTTGCATTGTGGGAGCTTTGTGCCCCGCGCCTTCAGCGGGTTCTTGAGCACAGCCCTTATTTTAAACACGTGCAAACAGGGCAGCAGAGCTGGTTGGCTTAACACTGGCACTTTGGGTATATGGCCTCATAAAACCTTAGTGAGGCTGTTGGTTTCACAGGCATTGTGAAACAGGGTCCCAAATTAGTTAATACTTACGTGCATGTATGGAGTAATAGATGTATGTTTAATAGGCCTTTTATTTCTGGGGTGATGTTTTATGTAGAAAATCACACACTTTCTTCAAAAGTCAGTCACACATCTATGTTGCTTTGTTTTATACAGTTTTTAATTTGGCATAAACACCTGTTTCAACTCTCTTGACAGTAATGGAACAAGCAGTAAAAATAAATAGCTGCTTTTTTTTGTTTGCTATTGAAATTCTTTTCTTCATGAAGAACTCACTATAAACAGATATAAAAGGTTTCCTTTCCACAACTTTGTGATGGCATATTAGCTTCTTAAAATGCATGGCACCTTTATCGACATAAATTTTGAGAAATTATTTCAAAGTATATGTCCTGAAAGTGAGGGGAAGTTAAACACTTCCCCTTGCCAGCTATCCATTGTTTTTGCCATGCCTTTGTGGCAGTAAATACAGTTTTCACTGGTTTTGAGTTAAGTTGGTATTTTAATTGTTCTGATTTGACTCGTGGCTAGGGGTGAGGTACAGTCCTGTTCTTTATGTGTGAGGGTCAGATGATCATCTCTGTATACATCTGTATGAAATAAAGTCCTTTTAATATTTTACTTAGGGATTTATGTTGTGAATGTTTTTAGATTAGCATAGTGATAAGATAAGGACTCTTTGTCCTTTTGTCTTCACAGGATGTTATGAGCCTCTTCTCCCAAGGTTTCACTAAAGTTGGTTCTTAGGTTTTATCTTAAAATTCACTTGGCTTTATAGCTGTTTTGGAGAGAAAAAAAATAATAATTTTTTTTTTTTTCATTGAGCAAGTAAAGACCATCTTGCTAATGCAGATTTTTCCTTTCCCACTTAAATGTAGTTATATGAGCCTTTTCTATGTCCACAACAACCTTTGGAAACATCATCCACAATAACCTGAAATCTCCTACTACAACAGAAGCTGGAGTGTCCTTTCCACTCAAAAAAACCCAAAATGAACCCAAACCACAAATCATCCAGATCTCTACATGGATTTATGGGGCATTTACATATAGGTGGATCCTATGTGACTGTGATCCTGTATTCCTTGCCTGGAATTACTGTGTATTTGTGTTCAGTTAGCTGAAACCTATTCTGTTGAGAAGTCTACAAAGTGGCTTTCATTCATAACCGTGAGGTGATTGGTCCCATGTGAAACACAGCTATTACTGTCAATAAAATACTGTGCATTACTCTTTAGTCCTTTGTTGCACTTTGACATCTGAAACCAGTTCTTGGTTAAAATAACATAAAGTGACTTTAATGTATGCCAAACCACCTAACAGTTATTCCAAGAAATACACAGCTTTAGTGCACTGCTGTCAATAAATGCCTGTATCTTTAGATCCTTCCAACAAGCAGAAGGTCAGAGTTGTGTGGAAATGCATTATCTGCATGCATTGATCATAACTCCAAAAGCATGATTGCCCAGGAGAGGACATTGATTTCTTCACTGTATATTAATCAAGTTTCATTCTTGGGGAGTTGACGTAGAGTTAAATGCATAATCAGTGATTTGGTTTTGTAGGTGTCAGAGGGAATGAAAATCTGGTTGGGTTTCCTTTTAATTGCTTTTTTATAGGCAAGTGGTTTCCCAAGGATTGGGAAGGTGCATCCTCTGTCCATTCTGTTGTATATTATCCCTTCCTCTGTTCTGAAAACAAGTCTTTGCATAGATTTCTGTGTGTCTTTTGCTCTTGGTCTCTTGAAAAAGAAGACTCAGTTAACCAAAAGCCTTTCTGCTCACTGTGTTTCTGAGCTTGTATCAACACCCTTACCCAAGTTAGTTGAGATTCAGTGATGCTATTTCTGGATCCCTGTCCTTAATGGGCATGGGGTGGGGGTGTAACTTCTCTGCATTATCTTTTAGGTTTTTCTTCAGTAGCAGAAGACCATTCAGCAGTGTGACTGATGGGACAGGTTTAGATGTCAAATACTTGCTTCCTTCACAGGTGGCATTTGTAAGTTGAATGTCTCTTCTTTCTCATTCCTTACAATTAGCAAAGACTGTTGTCAGAGAGTGTGTTTCAAAGTTTGTGTCTTGAGTGTTAGCAACCATAATCAACAAATGAACAAAAGATGTCCTTTGCAGTACCATTAGAGAACAAAATATAAATATTCCTCCAGTAGTATTTGTTAGAAGAAATACATGTGGGTGAGTCTGGGTAAGGAATTGACTGAAATTTGTATGAAACACCAGGTGAGTCATAAATTATATGAACAGCATGGGACTTTAAGCATCTAGGAGTGATTATTTCTGTGATGCTCTGTTCTTGTACTTGTTAGAATAAGAAATACTTATTTAAGGTAGGCTGAGCTATTGTTTGAAGAGCGTCACAGCACAAAAAATGGCCACACGTGTTTCCTCTCTGAACTTTGCAAAACTTTCAGCTGGAGGTTTTGATGTGCAGGGCAGATTTGGATTAAGCTGTGATTGGGGTTTAAGTGTACTTAGGAACCTTGGAGAACTGCTACTAAGGCTTTCACAAACTCAGCTTTCATGGCAATTGTCTGCTCCCCGTTTCCCCCTTCCCATGTACTTCACCTCTTTTGGGGGTTTCATTGGGTTTGTGATGATGTTGGATGAGGCTTCCCCCCCCCCTTATTTTCAATTCCTTTCCCTGTCCTGACAGGGTACGCAGCCTTGCCGAGCATCCCTCTGCGTGGATATGGAAATCTCCCTGACATTTCCACGCCTCATTTCAGCACACCCTGGAAATGTTGTGTTCCCCCTTGATATATGTTACGTACCATCCCAAAGCTCCTTGTTGTTGCCATGGGGTGGTATTCCATGGTCTGAGTGAGTCACAGATTCCCGGACTGGTGAATCCCATGTGAAATCTGAGGAGTGGAGGGACACTTGAGATGAGGTGACTGAATCCCCCTTTCCACACCCCAAATGGAATGTTTAGGAACAGCCTCCCCTTCGTTATGTGCCTCTGGCGCTACTATTAACAACAACAGTAATCAGCACTTACATTTTAGTGGTCTCTTAAAAGCTGAAGTAAATCTAAATAGTCTCTACCACGAGAAAAATAGGGTTTTTTCCTTCCCCACTCTGTTGGTTGGCTAACATTTCAGTCCAGTGGTCCGTCAGGTCTTTTTCTCAGAGGAAAAGGTGTGTCTTGTGCCTGCTGTGCTCTTGGTTCTACGTTCCTGTCGATTTTTTGTGACTTGCAGACTTCTCAGTTACTTGGGGTTTGTGCACTTTTGTAAAACAGTAGATTTTGCATCTCTTTGAGCTGTTTCATCATCTGTCATGGAATTGGTTTGCTGTAGTATTTTTCAAAATCCTACTGTTTAAACTGCTAAAATAATCAGGTTTTCATTAGGCTGGCTTGGGTCTGTTCCATCCTACACACCTCCTCTCACTGCTGCCATCCCCATACCATGGAAAACAACACCTCCCTCTGTTGCCTGAAACTTAAAGTCAGGTCGGGGCTGGGTCTGGCAGCACACAGCTTAAAAAAACACGAGGGAAAAGGCTTTTCCATTCGTGTGCTGGTGCAGAATTTGGCCGTGGAGCCGTGGCTGTTGCTAATCCTGCATTATGCGAGGGGTGTTTCGCAGAGGGAGCGGTGCTGCCGTGCGCGCCGTGCCAGCCTGGAGGGAACAGCCCCAGCTCGGGATCGGGAATGCCGGCCCTGGTGGGGTCGGAGTCTCGGGAGCCCCCTTCAGAATTCCTGGCAGAAACACGATTCCTCATGTGCCCTGTCCTGACTGAGCTGTCTGAAAGGGATAGGCTATCCTTCCCGTGTTTAAAATGTCTTTTGGAGTCAGTCAGCAGGCCTACGAGCAGTGAGTAATGTGCCAAGCTTCCTGGGAAGACGCTTATTTTTGCTTTCTCAAACTGATACCCTACAGTTGTAGGAGAGGAGCCTGATTTATTTTATTTAAATCAATTAGTTGTAAAAAAAAAAAAAAGGCTTCTGGATTCCCAAGCTCTTTTGAGTGCAGCCGTGGGAGAATTCACCCACTTATTGCTGAGTTTTGCTCCCCCATCTGATCATTTCTGCNCCCCCCTTCTAATATTTTTTCCTTTTTTTTTTTTTTTTTTTTTTTTTTTGGTCTTTTTCTAAATTACATTTGCAAAGGGAACCTTCAAAATGTCTTGGCTGCCTGTATCAAAACTGTGAAGAGGTCTCAGCTGCTCCATTCATCTCAACAGATTTCTGACACAAAGCATGGATTTCGGAAAGCAAAGCGCTTTAAATACTTGATTCTCTTAAAGCACATGCTTCAGTACCACTGAAGTACCTGCTCGTTTGTGCAGCTCTGTGCATTTGGTGTCAGGGTTGTTGATCAGGGCTGTTTCACCGCTCAGAACCTTTGCAAAAAGAGCCAACTAAACACTGAAGTGGCTTTTACCACCGCTCTGCAAACATCCTTCCTGTTGAAATCAAAGGTGTGCAAATGGAGCTTAATAGCAAAATAATACTGGAACAGCAACTCTCATTTACCCCACTCATTCTTAGTTCACTGCAAGATTCTGTTGCAATTTCCAGTGCATCTAGGAAGTTTTTTTGAGATCCTAATTTCATTGTGCTCTTCATCATTTCACTGCAGGCAGCCATAAGGATGGGGAATCACTTAAAATCCTGTGTTTTAGGAACTTACTCAGTGCTGGTACTGGAACTGTTGAGCAACACACAGCCTTTAATATATTTATCCTCTATTATCTCTCTGAAGTTCCATCTATTATTACTCCATCTGGGAAAGCAGGGTACAGAGAAGCAAAACCAGAAGTCAGACAGCCTGTCTGCAGCACAGTGAGTAATTGGACCCCTGGATCCCAAGCTGCCACTGTAATCACTGTACTGCATTCCTCAAATCTGTAATGATTAAAACGACGGTCTGAGCCATTGGTTGATGTGGTGGGCTGGATCCTTTACACTTGGGAATATGAGAATGGGAAGTCGGTGAAGCTGGTGAGAGAATTTTTCTGGCTCTTCCAGTAATAGCTAAGCATCAGAACATCAAATTTATTAAATAACTGGAGATTTTTATTTTACAGACTAGTTTGATTTTAGCTTTACCAAATGCATGTTTTGATTCATCTCAGCTTAAAAATGGAACATAAAATTGCTACAGGAGTTTAATCGTCATGAAAGAACTCTGAAATGCAGTTAATAAAAATGTTTTATCTCTGTGAATATATACTAATCTCAACCTCTATTAATCATTCTAACAATGTACATGAGTTTGGGTAATCTCTCTTCTAATAAATGTTCATGTGGGCAACCTGCTAGCCATTGCCAGTTTCCTAAATGAATACCTTAATGGTTTCTGTAAGATTTTTTTTTTTCTGGTGATCTAGAATTAAGACTGCAGAAGAAGACACCTTGATAATACCAAGTTTTTTGAGTTATCCAATAGATTTTGTAACCCTCCTACTCAGTGTTGTTAATTTGCTGTGGCTCTCTGTTCCATTTAGCAAAAGGATTTAACTAGAAATACTAGTATGGGATACTGGAAAAATACAATATGGATGTAATTTTGCTAGTTAAATTGGGAACTGTCTAGAATTTCTTAAATAACAGGAACTGCGTATCTATTGGGTGAACTAAAAGTCTGCTGTTTGAGTCTCCAGTTAGGTTTTGCAGTTGAAGTTTTCATTCATTCAAAGAATTCCTTAAAAATCAAAAACAAATATTCAGGAGCAAAAAGCCATTGGTTCTGTTGTTGTGCTTTAACATATTAGAACCTGTGTTCTCAGATTTCATTATCTTTTGCAGCAGTAATATTTTATGGTAAGCAAAGGATCTTAAAGTTTGTTGTTACTATTCCTTTAGAATGTTTATGGTGGATAAATATATTGGTAGTTTGCAAACAAAGAAAAACTTCAACAACTGCAAAAGTGAAATTAATGTTCTGGACATACACAGTTCAATGAACATTTTAATATTCACTTATCTTCCCTACTGTGCCTGCAGTTTCTCCCTAGGCACATTTTAGAAGGCTGTAGATAGGACTGATTTCTCATGGTGTGCTTCACTTGGGGAGTGTCTCACCAGGTCATAGCATTTGTGCTGTGGATTCTGCTGCTGCTTTAGTTTTGCCTAGGTGAAACATGACTTAATGAGCTGCTTTTGGTGGATGCTCCTGGAGGTTCTTTCTGCAAAGCAGTTGGGTTGTTTAATTCTCAGGGTACAGAAGTCTGGGAGAAGACAGTAGAAGTGACAAGAGTGCATTTAGAGTAGTTGTGGTCAGGAAAGCAGATCAACTTACCAATTTATTTTGTCACAGTAATTAAATATAATATTTAGGTCTAGAGTTTCATAGATGTTAGCAGCTGCTTCAGCCCTTACTGGGAAATAAAAGAGATCTGTTGCTGTATGACTTCTCTTTCTCTTTCTTCTGCCTTTTTCGTTAACTTTCTTTTCTTTTTCATTACCACTGCTCCAGTAATTTCTGAAATATTTAATTTGAGGAAAAAATACTAACATTTCAGTGGGTCCTGGGAAGTTCTTTTGTACAGTCTGTATGTATTTAAAAGGTTGCTGAATAGTTGCCTCAATGTCCTGCTGAACGTTAATTTCCAAAGCTGGTTTGGATTTGGCGTGACTACACCTCAGATGGACATTGTCATGTGAGATTTTTACACTGTAATACCCCTTGCATCACATCATCAGAAAAGGCTTTTTAAAAGGATTGCTGATGTCCTGTTCTTATGTGTTAAGTCCTTTCCAGATTTCATTCTCTTTAAAGAAGCTTCTTTGCAGCAAACCAGTTTCATCAAATTTGTCAGTATTTCCCTAGCACTGGGTAATTGAAATAAAATTTAAAAATGTGAAATGTGGCAAAACCCTTCTTGGAATGGTTGTTGTACATAAACTGTACTGGCTACAAGTGTCATCTCTTGCAAGAGGCTTTTGAAGTACCTGAGGGATTTGCATGGTTTTTTTTTTTTTAATTACCCAGAGGTGTAATGAGTAAAGTTCTACTGAATATTGGCTTAATGGTGCAGTTGTTCGGGACTCTATCTTAAAGGTGACCTGCAAGCCTTGCTTTTATCAGATAGTCAGAAATCCTGACAGAATTTCAAATTTATTGTCTTAAATGTGTTACAGAGTGTATCAGGTGCTACTTGCTCATTTTTGATAACAGCCCACTGTCAGTTTTATTACTCTTTGACACATGGAAATTTGGTTGCAGATAAACAGTTTACTTTTGGAAGCTGGAAAAATATATTCCCCAGATAAAGTGCGTTCCCAAATATTTGAGGAAATTAGTCTAATTGTATTGCTGTTACTGTTGCTGGATATTTGATGTTTTCATTGGAAATCTTGATTTTTTTTTTTTTGTTTGTTTTTTTAAAAAAGGATTTGTTATTTGTGGTTTTTATTCTGTTTTCGGGTTGAAACTCCGCAAAAGCCCACCCAGAGGTACAGAGGTTTTTGAAGGAACAGTAAGATGATCAGTAATTGTCAGTTAGATGAATCCACATTTAAGTTGTTCCATGTGTGGAGGAACAGTGTGTCTTCTACTGGTAATTGTGTGAACACTGGTTAGTGTGGACATGTATTTCTGAGAGAAGTACTGAGACCTTAATAATAGCTAACAGCTTTGCATTTGATACTTAAATGCATGGGTTTACACATTTACACTACAATGCATTGCCAGTCAGATTTTTTGTGTGGGTTAGTTTTGGGCAATTTTTTTTTAAGATAGCTCCATTTTTAGAGTTTTTCTAGATGACTTAAAACCTAATAAGGGAATCTTTGCCCTGGGAGATTAAGGACTGTTAACATTACAGCTATTTAGTTGTTCTTACTCTTTACTTTTTTAAGATCTGATTCTTTTCTGACTTCTAGTTGCCTGTAGGTTTTGAATTAAAAACTAGCCTCTGGGAAATCAATCATAAAATATTCATTCACTTTAAGAGGAGGCGAGGATTTCATCTGTGTACATCCCTTTTAAGCTTGTAAATACAAGTTTTCAATGGAGTTTTAGCCCGTGAAAGCAAATTGCAGAGTTGAGTATGCAGAAGGACACTTACCTTTGCTCATGTTGAATATTTATGTGAGTTCAGTACTGAATGAGTGAAGGAGGAGACGTGTGTGGTGTGATGATCTCATTATTGAGCTGTGGTGACTGAGCTGTTCGTGCTGCCATTGACCAGGCCTGTAAGTGAAACTGAAGAGGTGCATCCAGCACAAGCGCCATTGCTGGGCATTTTAAAGCAGCTTTTTATACCACACTGCCCCATCCAAGGAAGTATTTGGTAGAGATACTATACACTCTTGAAGAATAACAAGACTTCAGGGAAGAATTGGTTTGGTTTGGTTTTGCCCTCATATGTTTCGTGTACAGAAAGAACATAAAGGTGAAAATCCTCCAGGAAAGGGAGGGTTTTGATGCCAGAATTGATGTTGCATCACGAGCATAAGCAACCTTTTCACCACTCTCACCACATGATTGTTCTAATGACTTGTGGAGGTTGGGTGTTGTAAGAACAACAGAACCCTGCTGTGTTACCATACTGGATTTTGCCTTAGTGCATAGTCCTGGGCAGCACTAACAACTTGGTTTCTACTTTCAGCAACATCATCCCCCTGCCAAACAAATATGTACTCATATATATGATGCTGCCTATTCTGTTATTTGAAAACATGCTCAACATGAAACTGAATTTTGACTTTAGGCCTGCCTTTTCCTGTTAGTTCTGCTTTCGAGTGGTAGCTTGCGTGTCCTGTGTGTTTACATTTACAGAAGAAAAGGTCATACAACTGTGAAGTAAAATTCAATGGAATTTTTTAAAAACTGTGTTTAGACTAATTCAGGATTTTCTTTTCAGGTTTGCTATTTTTATTTTTAGCTGCAGGACAGTGAAATTCAGTGAAGGCTTGTAGTAGCTGTGCTTGTGATAAGTAAGCTTAATTTTTGTATAAAACTTTGTATAGAACTGTTTTCATGACGTTCTTTAAATTGGTTACCATCTATTTTGTCCTTTATTTGATTTTTAGTTTCTTCTGGAATGTGTTTGGTTTTTTTGTATCCTGAATCTCTGCCTAAGACAATGTGTGGGGAAATTGGCTTTGGAGTTTGGCTTTTTTTTTAAGGAAAAAAGTTTTATGCCATTATATCTTATCCTAAATGTTTTCTTTCTGTTTTTTTGTGTTTCTGTCCTTAGGAATTTTATCTGCTTGGTGGAGATGGAAAAGGAAGGAAAGCAAGCTGGCCTCCTGAAGAAAGAAGGCAGCGAATGCTTAATGGAACTTTGTTTCTGTGGAACCATGTTTTGAGTGCTCCTCCTAGACATTGTCCATAAATACCCTAGATATCAGCTGAGTGCTATGATTGGAAACCTGGCTCACCAAACAGTGTACACTGGGAGAAGCCTGCCTAGGATAATACATTTTCTATTGTTTCTGAAAATCTGTAAGGAAACACTATAGACATCTACCTGTTATTAACTCTGCATCTTGATTCAGCAAAACTAAACTTTGAAGTGAACAGAACCAGAGCCTTTTTGGAAACTTTTATTGAACATGACTCATGGAGAAGAGCTTGGCTCTGAGATGCACCAGGATTCTGTTGTTCTAACTTACCTAGAGGGATTACTAATGCATCAAGCAGCAGGAGGCTCAGGTACTGCAGTTGACAAAAAGTCCACTGGGCATAGTGGGGAGGATCAAAACTTTAAGATTTCAGGAAATATATTTCCCAGCTGTCAAAGTAATGGTCCAGTTCTTAACACAAGTACATATCGGGGATCTGGCATGCTGCACCTCAAAAAAGCAAGACTGTTGCAGTCTTCAGAAGACTGGAATGCAGCAAAGAGAAGGCGGTTGTCTGATTCCATTGTGGATTTAGATGGAAAAAAGGAAGCTTTGTTGGCTGGCATGGTTGAAAATGTGCCTAAAGGCAAACAGGATAGCACATTACTTGCCTCTTTGCTTCAGTCGTTCAGCTCTAGGCTGCAGAGTGTTGCTCTGTCACAGCAGATTAGACAGAGCCTTAAGGAGCAAGGGTATTCCCTTAGCCATGATTCTTTACAAGTGGAGAAAGATTTAAGGTGCTATGGTGTTGCATCCAGTCACCTGAAGACTCTGCTGAAGAAGAGCAAAGCGAAAGATCAGAAGCTGGACAACAGCCTGCCTGACATAACTAAGAACCTGCCCAAAGAGAGGTTTATAGAATCTCCTCATGCGGTGCAGAGCGGCCCTAAGGTGATGAACGAGCCCCTGTCATGTGCTGCAAGACTACAAGCTGTTGCAAGCATGGTGGAGAAACGATCCAGTCCTGCTGCTTCGCCCAAGCCCAGCGTAGCATGCAGCCAGCTGGCCTTGCTCCTTTCCAGTGAAGCCCACTTGCAGCAGTACTCCAGGGAACATGCTTTAAAAGCACAAAATGCCAATCAGATTGCAAGCGAGAGACTTGCAGCAATGGCCAGATTACAGGAAAGTGCTCAGAAGGACATAGGCCAGTTCGGTTTGGCCAAAGGAATGACAAGCCATCTCAATGGTCAAGCAGGATCATCCCCCAAAACAGTCGCTAGCAAAGGCAATATGGCACCATTTCAGAGCTCGGTGGGAATCATGCCTTCACCTCCCAAAACTGTGGGATACAAAAGTACTGCGGAAAGGAGTAACCTGAAAACATCTCCCAGCAACAGTTTGCTCTTACATCTGCTGAAAAGCCAGAATACCACCAAGCACCTGAAAGGGCGTGAGCAGAGTGAGAGAGCCAGCATTTTTGAAGACAGCAGCACACCAACAACCGTTGATGAGTATTCGGACAACAATCCCAGTTTTACAGAAGACAGCAGTGATGATGAAAGCTCCCATTCTAACTGTCTTCCTATAGACCTATCCTTTAAACAGAGGACAGATAAACCAGATGCAGGTCCACCTGCATCACTGGATAACCTGACTCAGTCCTTGCTTCATAACTGGGATCCAAAAGTTTCCTGTCCAGAGAACAAGGAAGAGAAAGACACTCCGAAAGCTTCTAAGCTGAATCCCCACCAGAAAGTAACACTGCTTCAGCTGTTACTTGGGCATAAGAGTGAAGAACAAGTAGACAAGAGTAATGACCCTCAGGGACCACACAGTACAGCTGATGTGGCAAAATTCACTGTACAGACTGGGAAAAGGACTCCTGTTAGTGACAGTCCCAGTGCCAACCGCATGACTCCGTTAAGCACTCCACCTTTGCTGGCTTCTACGAAAGCAGACTCTCCTATAAATCTCTCACACCAGTCACTGGCCGTCAAGCGGAGCTCGCCACCCTACGCCTGCAGCATCCAGCCAGACAGAATGATGAATCCTGCATCTAAACACTTGATAGACCTGTCCAAAAGCAAAGAAATTCAAGGATCTAAGCTGAGCAGGACTGATAGTCCCCAGAACTCCTCAGCATTCAGTGCCAGCAAGCTGCTGCAGAACCTGGCTCAGTGCGGAATGCAGACTTCCATGTCGAGTGAGGAACAAAGAGCTAGCAAACAGCTGCTGGCAGGGAACATGGATAAACCTGTGGGCTTGATTGATAGATTGAACAGCCCTCTGCTTACGAATAAATTGAGTATGCATGAAGAAAACAACAAAATATTCAGTTGTCAGCCCACACCCGCTGAACAAGGACTTCCAGGTTCGGAAATAGAAAATCTCCTTGAAAGGCGCACTGTCCTTCAGCTGCTTCTGGGAACTCCCAATAAAGGTAAAAGTGAAAAGAAAGAGAGGATGCTTTTAAGAGATGAAAGTCCTCAAGAACAGACAGACAAGGCTTTGAATGAGCAAATATTGACGGTAAAAATAAAAACTGAACCATCTGAAGAATCAAATGTTCCTTATAATTCAAATGCACAACAAGTAAGAGAATGCAAGGGTAACAAATTCCAAGGGTTTGTTCATTCACTGCAGAGAAACACAGCTGCTTCTCCAGCATCCGAGGAATTGAAATCTGAGCCTCTTTCACCTCAAGATTTCTCCTTTTCCAAAAATGGCCTGCTAAGTAGGTTGCTGAGACAGAATCAAGACAATTACCCTGCAGATGAGCCGGACAGGAGTCACCGAAACAACGAGCTGACACACCTTGAATCCAAGAACCTTTGCACGGTACCGAAGAAGAGGAAGCTTCACGCTGAGCCTTTGGAAAGCCCATTAAAAAAGATGAAAAGTAATGTGTCTGATGCTGCAAACAATCACGCTTCTCCTACTGAGCCACTGTACGGGCCTTTGCTTAACCAGCAAGAACTGAAGTTCAGCAGAAGTGATGCTGAATTTAAATATGCTGTAAGTCATGGTTCAAATAGTGAAACTGAAAATAGGAGTTGGTCTAGAGATAGTAAAGGCTTTAATGTGTTGAAACAGCTGCTTCTGTCAGAAAACTGTGAGAGAGATCTGTCACAACATAGGAATAACATACTAACAGAGGGCAAGAAAAAAGGAAACAAAACCAGTGCAACAGTCAATAAACCTGAATTCACCATTTCTTCAGTAAGATCGTTGATGGGAAGCCCTGTGCAACAGAACAATTGTGTAGATCACAGAACATTTCAGTATCCTGTAGCAGTAAAAAGTCCTGCCAGCTCCCCCTTCCCTGAACATTTGGGGAGTACAGTGTCCAGACTCGAGCCCGACCAGTTTAGCATGTGTTCCATGCCCAGTGAGAAAGGGCCCATCAGATGGGTGATCACGGGCATGGACAAGAATGATTATGAGAAAGACTCTCCGAGACTGACCAAAACCAATCCAATATTGTACTACATGCTACAGAAAGGTGGCAGCTCTGTCAGCAGCCAAGAAGCACATGACAAAGAAATTTGGAATGAACCTTCATTTACCGAGAGCTCAACTCACGTTACAGTCAAAGAGGAGTTGACATCCGACGCAGAGCTTAAAACTCCTTTTAGAAACTTAAGAAGCCCTTACAACAGCCATATGGGGAGTAACACATCTCATCAGCATGGTGGTGTGAATGGAGATGTGCATGGACTTCTGGAAAAAGTGAGAACAATCAAAAAAGAGCCAGAATAAACTGCAGCCTCCTCAGTGAGTTTACAATCAGCGATTTTGAATCTTTGTTTAAAAAAAAAAAAAAAAGAGAAAAATGAGTATGAACTTGACTACTGTATAAATTGAGCATGATTTAAAAAAAAAAAAGCATGGTCTAATTGAAACATGTTTTCATTTGATAAACTTTTTATTTTTCTGGTGATGTTATTTAAAATACATGTAGATAAAATTTGCTTTACAGTAGATTGTCACAAGGAAACTAGAAGGGTTGTAATTTGTACAAGAAGTTTCTGTATGTATCAGATTAAGTTATGAGTACTCTTTGATCAGAGTCTTATTTGGATCTGCAAGCTTTTGGTATAACATAAAGTGTAAGCGTACAGCCTAGGTGGTGGTAATGCTGCGTTTCCTCCCTCCCTGTAAAATAATCCTTATTTTTTTGAAGCCTGAGCATAGAGACAGTGTACTTTTTTTTTTTTCTTGAACGTTTTAATATGTTTTGTGAAATTTTAAGAATAACTTTTAAGAAATGGAGCAGTCCGTCCAAGGTATTAGCTTGTCATATTGGAAAACCTGCGTCAGTGTTAATAATTGAAGTGCACTGAAATGTATTTTTTAGTGCTTCCAAAATTTGTATTGTTATTTTTAAATCTTGTTTGTGGTCCTGCCAGAATAGTGGTGTAAAATCTATTTTTCTTCCTTGCCCTGCTCTTGACAAATGCCTTCCTCAGAATTCTTAGCCATAGTTATGAGTTACTAGTTATGATTAAGGGTTTTTTCTAGGTTTTTATAAAAAAGGCAGATTTTCATAGGCCATGCAAGTACTGCATGAGTCCTTTTGTTGGCACATTCCTGTCACTTCCCTGCCTAAAAGGGGAGAGCCAAAATGCCTCTTGGAGTAGTGTGATGGAGAAGGGCTTAGTACATGTATTCAGTGAGGAAAATGCTGGAAAGCTTGTGAAGGGGATGAGTGGAATTGTCTGTTCAGCACCATCCTGCTTCCCTGTGGAAGAATACCAACTGTGCTAAAGCAGCATATCAGACTTTCACTCAAAGATGGAATAGGATTTTAATGAAAAATGTGTTGGCCTCTTCCTACAACCAGGGAAAAGAATCTATAATCTGCCAATATTTATTACTCTCTGAACAACTGATGCATGGTTTCATGCACTACCCTTTCACTGCAGAAAATCTGGCTTTAGAATACTTTCCCAGGTAGCACTGAGGATAAAACTGTGGTTTTGTCATGTTCTGTAATGGATAGTGGGATATGTCTGAGAAATTCTTCTCTGCCCTTTTCCTCAATCCCCACCTGTGCTGTGATTTGTAACATCTGGCAATATCAGCCTGAGATGGGAGGAACTGAAAATTGCAGTCGAAGCTGAGACACCTTAAAAGAATTGCTGGCTGGGGAAGAGCCATGTGGCTCTGCTTTCCCGTTAGCACTGTCAGTGTTAACTCCATTTGCAGCCCTTATTTCTCTGGGGGGAGGAAGAGGACAAAATCCAGTTCCTCTAAATTATATGAATAATTGGCAAGCAGAAGTTTTGCTGAACTTTTTACTCCCCTAAAAAAAAAAAAATTCTCTGTGGCTTCTTGATTTCACTGCTAATCCTCTCTGCCATCAGCAAGCAGCTACGCAGTTAGCTTGCACAAGTAATGGAAGCTACACTCTGGTTTAATTTTGTGCTTTCACCATTGCAAGCCGATGACACGACAAAACTGCTGTTTCTGTCCATCTCATGTCTGCATAGCAGAGATGAGTGACGGGGCATTTTGCTCTTTTCCTGCCTGGTTTGGTTTCAGAGATCCTTTTCTGAGACTCATGGCTTGCTGAGACAGAGCAAACTGTTGTCCCCCTCTTGTCCCCATCCCCAGCCTGAGATCAGTTCCTCCTCTTTGCAGTGCAGCTCCTACTGAAAGGGACTTCTCCTGTCTGACAGCTGGAAAATGCACCACTATTCTGTTTTGCCTCCCTCGGGGGGATACCTTCTTTTAGGGAACACAAATATTTGGCAGTATCCGATATAAAACATTCCCCCTGTTTTTTATGAGAAATAACAGAGCAATTTAAAGATATATTTTTATGTTATTTCAGTGAAGCATAATATATTAATGGGCTGTACAAAGAAGATTTATATTTTAAAACCTTCACACAAATCTAATATCATTTTAAATGTCATTGTCTGAAGTATAATATAAAAATAAAATTTTGTTTGTCTTTAATATTGCATTTATAAGTGGCCCAATGACAATTCAGATGTCTCATAGAGTAATCATTAATGAGATAAAGTATATTTTGGATTGACAGTGGAACTGAATTCTTTTTATATGAGTCGACCCAGCAGAAATACTAAAAAGATGGTGTTTGTTCCATCCATTAAATGTCTTTTAAAGTCTTAATTGATTATTTTTCTTGAAACAATGTGTATATAGGTAGGAAATATATACAGTATAGAATAATAGATGGTCCCCAGACTAAATACAGGGCTATAATTTGCTTGAAGGGCTCCACAGAATAATACAGCGTGAGAGGATGTGGAATTATCTGGTTGAAAAAACTTCTTCAAGGATAAGTTGAGATGAAGAGTGGGGAAAAGATTCTGACCCTAAAAAAAAATAATACTGGAATTGAGCAATGTGCTGACCTTTGTATTTATTCTAGGGTAATCTATTGTTATAATATATACTTTTGAACATTTAGTTTTGGAAATTTTATAAAACAGTTAAGTTAAAGTGTTAACAGTTTGACCAGTTAAGGATTTAGCTTTCTTTTCAGTTGATGTTAATGAAAGGGTGTTGCCATTCTCGCAGACATCAGTAAACTCTAATATACAAGAATTTAAGTTCAGGACATGGTGTTCATGGAAGAATCTTATCTCTTGCAGATATTGCAATCTCAAACAGCAGGTAACAACGCTGAGGCCCTTGAGAGAGGGCAGGACATGCCAAGGGGAATGCTCAGTCAGCTGCTGAGAGGACAGCAGTCTCCTCCTATATGAAATTCTCCAGTAGCACTGGTTGTTTACCCCGTCCCTAGGGGAGAGAGGTCTTTGAATCTACCCCATCCACATTTACAGCATTTACACCTTAGGACCAAAGGCTCTTGAGTTATTTTTTGTCTTGTGGCATGGGTGAGTAAAAAGGAGTTGCTGTTTTTTTCCTTGGGGACTTTTCCATCAGAAAAGAGGGGTGCAGGAGCTGGGTTTGTTGCCCCAGGAGAGACTGGTAGGGCTGGCCACGTTTTCCCAAGCAACTCTAAGGTCCCTGATTTCCACCAGTCCCCAGATTGCAAACCAGGGTCCTTGAGTAGCACTCGGTACTCTCAGCAACTCCTGTCTCCTCTAGGCCTTTAGACCATAGATTTGAAGCAGAATGGGGTCTTGGCAGATCTCGGCAGCAGCAGCTGTCTAGGCAGAGTGGCGCAGGATCGATGGGTGCTGGTGTGTGATCTCACCATCAAAGGAGCAGGCAGGGAGGGGAGAACACACCCCAGTGAAAGCCAGCTGAGACTGCTGGGGGAAAGCTGCCTCCAGCTCTCAGAGCAGTGAGGAAGTGAGTTAGGGAATTGTCTGCATACCATGCTGACCCTTGCAAGTTAAACCTGAATTAAGTTCAGCCTCGCTTAGCTGGGAAGGGCTGGGGCTGAAGCAGTTGGGTTGTGGAGTGCCCCGTGCCTTGCTCGAGGGGGCATCCCCAGCACCTGGTGGAGCGCCCAAGCCAGCTGGATTTGGGGATTGGCTTGGAATTGCCACGCAGATACGCCTTTTCTTTCCAGAGGGAAGTGTCTGGGACTCAGATACCCAGGTTTCGAGTGTCTCCTCTGCCAAAGCTTGAGGAAATGATGGTGGGTAAAGCATGACCACAGAATCAAAGGTGGAGAGCTGGAGGGCTTCTCTACTGATACCACAGAGCTGGGGCAGCTCAGTTTGAGAAGTTTATATGAGATCAAAAGGGAATTCAGCCATAACTTTCACTTTTCTTAGCCATTTACTCTTAGTGATGTTTTTAAATTTTTAATTTACAAATGTTTTTAAAAGAAAAAAATGAGTGGTTTAAATTTTCCCTGTTAAATGTTGGTGAAAGTATTACAGCTCTCATTGACGTCAGTGACATGATATTACCAGTTTGTTCTCTGCCACATCTTAGAGAGGAGTAAACTGGTAAGTATATATTATATATATATTTATATATAATGTAAATATGTTGACTTGTTACGCCTATAATATGTTGAAATTGGTTTTTAAAAGGTGATGTAAATAGTGGTTTCCTTAATGAAAAATACATATTTTGTATTGTTCTAATGCAAAGGAAAAAAACCTTTTAATCTTTTTTGTTATGTATATTCCATGTATAAGTGTAAATATGATCACATAGGTTTAAAAACTTTTGCATGTATGTATACAGTTGCAAGTCTGGAAGAATGTATAGAAAAATTCTTTTATTTAAAGTTGTGATTACCTGCTGCATGAAAAGTGCATGGGGGACCCTGTGCATCTGTGCGTTGGCAAAAAAAAAAAAAAGTCTTAACAAGTCAGGTCAGTTCAAAACACAACAGTATTCCACTTCTGGACATGACTTCTGCTGTGGTATTTTAGCTTTGTGAAAGAATGTGCTTCAAATCAAAAGGGTCTGGAAAAAAAATGCAAACCTACTTTTAAAACATGAAGTGCTCATACAACTGTAATAAGTCATTTAAGTTCAGGACTCCATTTTGCATAATTAAAATATTGTACCAGGACTATTCCATCCCTGTAAAACAAAGGAGTATTGATTTTCATTGCCATACATAAGAATTTGGGATTTTACCACAACCAGTTTTATTGTGATGTGTCTTCAGTAATTTAACTGGTCTCATTTTTTTTATTAGAAATTAATTTCCTCATGTGATGTCACAAAACTGTACATACTGCAGTGTGAAGTTTTTTTAAATCTTTCAGTGTTTACTTCCTGCAGAAGATTTGAATAAATGAGAAAAATGCATTGTCTTGATGGTTTTTAAATCTGCTTTATTTCATGTGTACTTTCCATTCTTGGAGTGTTAGTGGGCTCTTTGCATCAGTGCTGTTGATACACATTTCTGACAGCTGAAGCACCTCAAGGAACTTAGGCACACGTAGCCTTCAGCAAGGCTACTGACTGGAAACTGAGAGCTGTGGAGCTGGAAATGAAACAATCTAAATCAGATTAGCAGCTTTACTTCACAGAGCTCTGTAATATGTTTTATTTAAATACCCTTCTGCTTATTAACTTGAAATCAGTGACCATTATCTGGAAACCTCTAAATGGGAATTCTCATGTGAAAATATTTTTAAATGTTAAAACATTGCTCAGGTCCCTTGTGCAGGGCAGCAAGACCTGTTTTCCCACTAAAATCTACTTTTGTTCATATCACAAAGAAGATTTCTCAGTTTATTCTATTTATGCTCTTAAGCAAACACGTAGAATAAGGGAACACGATTTGCCCATGAAGCCCACACAAAGGTTTGACGGTGCACTTCCATCATATTTTGGAGTTAAGTCAGCTTATGATGTTGGTGCAAATGATGGATTGCAGCATTAGTGCAAGTGCTGTTTCTCTGGAAGATGTTTGTTCCAGGGTGTCCAGGCTCAGTGTCTGGAGCTGTACAGTTGCAAGCAAGCACACAGGATAGGTAATGAGTGTCTTGGGTAACACTAACAGCTATTTTCGTCAATCATCCTACGCTTCCTGGTCTCAGCAGTAAATTGGGTGCTTGAGGTTCTTTGGAAGCATTCTGGAAAGCAGAGAATCTAACACATAAAGGTAATTTTAAAACAGTAATTCTGAGTTCATAGATCTCAACTAGGCTTCCTGAACTGTATAACTCAGCATTTTAATTGTTTGGTATCCAAAATGGAATAGGATGGGGATGCTGTCTCTCTTTGGATACATCACCTTGTAGTATGGATGTAATGCCACCAGTGATGCTCAGCTGTGCTTCAGAGGGAAAGGACCCTGACCCAGCTTCTGCACAGACTCTTCTCTCTGTAAGTAGGCTTGATGTGAGGGATCAATGGCTGAGCCAAAATGCAGCCACCTGAAAGAACAATATCCCTGAGGAGCCAATCTAATCTTCTAATGGCGGTACAGCTTGGAAATAATTTCTTGAAATACGTGCTTTCCTCAGTGCTGTGTTTCTTTCGGTTTTGAGTCTGCCCACCAGCCAAAGCCAACACTCTGCCTCTGTTTCTCCAGTGGTGATGTCCTAGGACAGTTCCATGGAGCACCTGCGTATCTCTGACTTTTATTACTTGGTGGGGGGGTTCAGGCTCTTGTAAATTCACTATATTTATGCAGGTGTGCTGTAACACCAAGTAAAACTTGCATAGTGTCTACCAGAACAAGCAGGGCTGCGGCGCTGAGCGTATGGTGGGCTAAACAGCCTGTGAGGTGACGAGGATGTGGAAGGGGGTGTGATATCCCAAGAAACGCTCCCCTTTGAGGGCATGTTAACAGCATTTGGTTGGTGATTCAGAATGAGCTCACTCAAAAGTGCCTCACACTGCCAGTGAACTCTTTGCAGACAGAACTGTGGTCATGCAGAATCTTCTTGGTCTCCAGCTTGTTCCTCACAAAATGGAAGTTGCATGTGATGTTGACAGGCTTTTTTCATGAGACAGCTGCTGGATGAAGAAATTTTCATTTCTGCTTCAGAGATTTCCAAAGGGGAGGGGTTGAGAATAGCAACTGTGTTCATGGGACTTGGCACCCCAGTCTTCTCTGCTCCTCAGTGAAATGAACTGCAGCATTGCGGGTGTCATGGACAGGTGTGGACTCTGATGGATCATTTGCAGGGATGTGCATTGTGGAAGCCTTTATAAGAGTAGAGAAACATTTTGCACTAAAACAAACCTGTCTTTACACATGAAAAGCAAATTATTCACTGACTGTAAACTTGCCAAGAAAAATGTGTAGTTTTGAAACTGAAGAATACAATGACAATGTTCTGCTGTGTGGCACAGCTTGGCACATTAGAGCAGTGGAATACACCCGTGGGAATGTCTGTAGGGACTTGATATGAGCCTAGAGCAGTGGCTGGGATATGCAGGCAATAATTGCTGATAATATTTTTATTTCCTTTTGATTGTCAGAGTGACTCAAAGGGAGCACGGTACAAACTTGGGGCATAAAAATCCTCTCTGCTGGTAACTATCAGTGCTGCTAATGAAGGAGTATATGCTGATCCGAGCTCACAGCAGCCCACTTTGATTTGGCTTTCTAATGAATGCTCTTCATGAATAAAGAGATTTGTCACTATTTCCAGATTACTTTTCTGGTTAAACTACTCAGAATTTAGCTGAATGCAAAACAAACACAATTGACTTGTGGATGTGCCAGTTAGATAAAGCTGATGCCTGCTTCCACAGTTGAAGTCAGCATGTGCCTTCAGTGCATCGTGGTGTGTTGGGGAGAGATGGAGAAATAACTGTCCTTCTTCACAGTACAGATCTGGGTTCTCTTCATCCAGTCTAGTTTGGGGAGGTGGTAAAAATTTCTTGCTAAATGGGAGGCAAAGTGGGCTACTCTGTAAGTTAGTGGGGCTCTCTGGCCCCAGTCTACTGAAGCTGGTCTTGATTTTTAGTGTCATACCCTTTTGCATGCTCAAATACCTTTGAAAATTTCTGTACAGAGCTCAAAGATTATTTCTGCAGATGAGTTGTGGGTAGCCACTGAGACACATACATTAAGTCTGATGTTGTTACCTCTCTGCATCTGCCTATTGCACCTCTGTAACTCTAGCAAAATGCTCCAGTTTTTCAAGTTCTGCCTGACTAGACCCCCTGCCCAATCTCATCACAGGTGCTGAGAGAAAATAAGTGATGGAATTCAAGGATGATGTGGAGTTGGATGCCCTGGTGCTCAGTTTCCTGTATGCCATGACTTGGGAAATGCTTTCCTAGGGTTTCTGTGGAAGATGGAAGTTCCTCCAGTAGCTGATATAATTGCCCATTTCTTTTTTTTTCCTGAATTCACATTTTCCTCTGAAAGAAACATTTGGTTTGGTGGTGGTTTTTTTTCAAGAAGCCTGAGTGATTCACGTGCTTCACAAATGGCTCAGCATGTGATTCACCTTTGGACATCCAGGGAGCCTGTGTCCCTTCAGGTGCTATGTGCTGTCCCCACACAAGTGTGTTTGTGTGCCTGTCCTCTGTGTGTGTGGTTAGTGAACCAGGGATTTGGGGATCTTAGCTTTAGTGCCACAATTATTTTAATTGGAGACAGAAGAAAGAGAGTGAAGGGGAATCTTAAGATGGCAAGCTGCAAGATGTTATTCTCAAGTGCCTTTTACTTTCTAATCCCACTTCATTTTCTGCTATTTAACATGGTCATAGTGAAAAAATCCTCATTAGCATTTCCAGCAAGAATCAGATCAATCCAGGGACCAAAAATCTTGTGTAGCTATTCATGTCATAGGTAGTGGAGTCATAGAATGGCTTGGCTTGGGAAGGAGCTTAAAGATAATTTCATTTCAAGCCACCTGCCATGGGTACGGACGCCTTCCACTAGACCAGCCTGGCCTTGAACACTTCCAAGGATGGGGCAGCCACAGCTTCCCTGGGCAACCTGTTCCAGTGCCTCAGCATCCTCACAGCAAAAAATTTCTTCCAAATTCCAAACCTGAATCTACCTTCCTTCAGCTTAAAGCCATTCCCTCTGTCCTATCACTACATGTTCTAATAAAAAAATCCCTCTTCAGCTCTCTTGTAGCCCCTTTAGGCACTGGAAGGTGCTCTAAGGTCTTCCCATAGCCTTCTCCGGACTGAACAACCCCAGCTTCCTCAGCCTTTCCTCATAGCAGAGCTGCTCCATCCCTCTGGTCACCTTGTTGTTCTCCTCTGGCCTGGCTCCAACAGGTCCATGTCCTTCCTGTGCTGGGACCCCAGAGCTGGATGCAGCACTGCAGGTGGGGTCTCAGCAGAGCGGGGCAGAGGGGCAGAATCCCCTCCCTGCCCTGCTGCCCACGGGGCTGAGCTCGGATGAGCCCAGGACATGTTTGGCTGTGTACAAACTAGAGATCAGTACCACCACTTAAATCATGGAGTGTTACTGTTGCAGGTTTGCTTGCTTCCTAGTCCAAAAGCTTTACATTTCATTATGAACAAGTACCAAGAGCTGGTTGGTCGGCATGTAAATATGTTTAAAAATCTGAAAAGAACAGTTTAGGTAATCCTTGCGTACGGTGATGTCTGGCTCCTGTGTAAGGAACTGTTAACTCTGGTAACATTTCCCCCCTTCCTCTTACCTATTATTTTGAGTCCTTTCATCTCGTCTTTAAACTACCCAGGAGCCCAGTCATCACCCACGAAGGGCAGAGGAGACAAAAGAAGTACATATTTTTAGACAACCCCTTTGAAATACGTGTTTGCCTAAGGTACTGCGTTATGCACTGACTGTATTGAAAGCTGTGTCTTGGTCTCTCCTCTGAAAGTATTCACCCAAGGCATTGCATAGTGCCTGCACACTGAGAAGAGAGGTGATGACATCTAACAGCACCTACCCCCAGCACCCCCTTTATTTTAGAATGCTGCTTACTGTGGCAGAAAGAAGCAGAGTGTATTACAAAAAGCCTTTTGTCCCCCCCCAAAAATTTTGCTTTTGAAAACCACACAGAATAAAAACTAAAAGTTCAAGGTCAGAGAAGGAAAATGAGAAGGGAATTTTTTTTTTTTTTTTAAGTGTCCTCAGCATGGTCCAGCTGGTAGCCTGTTGCCTGCTCCCATTCTGTCCCACCACCTGTTTCCCAGAGGGAAGGCACTATGGTGGTGCAGGCAGTGGTTGCTTCCCAGGGGAAGCAATCCCAAATTTTGCCATTTGCATGAGATCTGACACAGAGAGCTGGGAGCTGGTGACAGCTGCTCTGAACATGGACAAAACAGTGGCAGCTCCTGGTAGAGGAAGAAAAGGCACTGAAATCCCCTGCTGAAAATGTTCACAGCCCAAAGAATCGTCCCGTATTTTTGCATGGCATAGATTTGCAGTTATTAATTTAGAAGTGGAAGGAACAATTGTCTAGAAACTGACAGCAGCTATTGTATAGAATACATCTCACTCTTTAAAACTTAAAAGGTCTGGGGATAAAGCTAGTTACATAAAAAAAACCCAACTTTTTATGTATTCAGTGGCTTCAACAGCTTTGTTCATTGTCTTCCAACATCTGCCTAGCACTTGAAAATTTGGTTCCCTTTAGTCAGAAAGGTGCTATTCCAGTTTTCCTGCCATCCTCATCTCTTTTTTTCACATAAACATTTTTGTTGTGCTTACACTAGAACAATATGCCTTGCTATCCCTTTTTTGATTTGAAATTATGCCTGTAACACAGCACAATGCTACTGTAAAATGTCTCCTGACAGTCCCAGGAACCTCCTGCATGGAACCGAAGTCTCCTCTGACCCGGGCTAACTTGTGCCTCGCTCCCAGGGCGCCTGGAGCAGCAAATGGCAACGTTGGTCAGGCGCAATTCTGAGCACTGTATAAATTTCTGCCTAGTTCAGTTTTTCTATCTCCCAGTTTGGATCAAGGGGATATGGAGATTTTTGGCAGTACATTATGGGCTGCAGAAGTAGCAGCTGGTTTCCAGTCATCCTCTATATTCCTGTTAGCCTGCATTAATGGTGCAGCTGTGCCAGTGTCACCCTTTGAGCCTGTGCCCAGTTGGCCTAAAGCAAACACGATTCCACAGGAGCTGAGACGGTGTTGTCCCTTTTGATGTGGAGCGAGGCTGCCTGTGGCATGGAATGCTATGCCTTGCAGGGAAGTAGCGGGTTCAGCGTAGGAGATCAAGTTCTTGACAATTGTGGAAACATCTGTGGGGCAGGGCACAGCTTCTTGTTTTTTGTGGTTTCAGACCGAATGCAGGGAGTTCGCTCTCCTTCTTTGCTTGATTATTCTGGAGTGAGAACCAGGAAGGGAAGGGTGAGATGAATGAGAACAGTGTTCATGGGGCAAAATTCAGTCCCTGGAGTGAGGACCAGATCAGAAGGTGATGAAGCACAGAAACTTCTGTTCAGAAATGCATCAAGGCCAGGACACAGCTGCAGTACTATATTGGTTAAAGGAGTGCTTAGAGAGATACTCTTTTTTATCTGATATTCAAAATCCTGAGACCTGACAGGGATTAAAAGAGATACCAACAAAGGACAATGCAATGGAGGCTTGCTGGCCATAGTAGCTACTGCTGCTCAGTGGGGTCGGGGGATACTCAGTGGCCAGCTGGGTAGATGATCCATCCTGAGTCTGGAGGGAAGGATGACTGGGTTGGCCTTGCTGAGAGTCCAGTGTGACAGGGAGATACAGAAAAGGACCTCAGGAGGAGTATTGTGGTACCAGCTCCAGCATCTGAGAAACAAAGGTCAGTTTACAAAGCCAACATGGTAAGACTCTAGTGAAAGTAGGAATTCTGTTTGTCGTGTTTTCTTTTTCCACAGAAGTTACAGCTGCTACCTCATCTCTGCTTACTTGGGCTCTGCAGCAATCACTGCAGTTTTCCTGCCATGAGCAAGGGTGGCTCTTTCCACAGCATCTGTAGAAAACAGATAGATTCTGGGGTTGTTGTTGTTGTAACCTGTCATGACTGGTTGTATTTCCTACCATGATCCTCACAGAGAAGAGAATAGGGGTGGTTCAAAAATTATTACTGAGGAACCCCAGATTTGCATTGCAGCTGACTGTGGGGTTTTATGAAATTTCAGGTGGGGCTTGTGGTCATATATGTCAGGATTTCTCTGCTAAATAGGCCAAAAAAGACTTCTTGTTTTAGAGATACTTCAGTGCTAGTGTAGTATCAGATGCACATATATCTGAGATGGACAAGAGAGTATGATTTGCCATATTTCAAGTTTTGGTGTGTTAAAATGCATAGAATGTGGGTTGGCCTTTGAATTTAGAGCAACTGAATGTGAAGATTCCTATCATATGGCAACATCCCTGGTGATGATGGGACTGCTATGGTCTGGTACCCTGCTGGTCAGAAACATCTTGGCAAGTGACAGATCACAGAGCAGACAGTAAACTCCTCAACTCTGATGCAGCTTCCTGTCTGCATCAGTTATTTAAATCACACTCTCTAACCCTGCCCTGCTTGGGTCATCTCACCTGAGACCTTCGAGTGAAACTAGGTTAAGATGTACTGGCAAGAGAAACATTTTGGAAATGTAACTCACTTGCAGTGCATTAAACGAGCAAATTTAAAAGCCAGTGTGAATGAAGAAAATGGAAGAAAGGTTTCTGAAGCCAGTGAGTAACTGAAGCAGAAACAGGGCACTGGCTGTAATTTGTACCTGGAACCTGTGAAATCTGACCCAAGGGTTGCAATTGTAGAGCAGGTCTAACCCCTAATAGGCTTGGACAAGTAAATAAGACCTTGCGGCAGTGAAAGTGCCTTATTGTGACTGTGCTTGTGGGAGCCAGTGTTTTTCTCAGCCAGGCTGCACCTCACTGTGTTCTCCTCAACATAAAGCTCTTTCACTTAGGCTTAGTTCCAGTGTTCAAGATTTCTTTGTATTTTTAGCATGTTGTTTGTTTATCATCTGCCATATATTTCTTATAGCAACAGCAGGGCAAGCTAAACGTGGGGTCTCGTGTCTAAAATAGCTTTTCTTGGAGAACACAGTGCTTTTATACTCTCTGGTTGGGGTTTTTTTGGGAGGGAAGGGGAACTTTTCTAGGAAGAATATAAAAGTGGATAATCTTTGAAGCTGACACTCTACAGTTTTATGTGCAAAATAAGGACTTCTGGTGCAGAGGGTTACTTTAGTGTTGCTTTCTGTGGAGAGAAATGTCAATGAGCATGAATGTGTGTGTAAACACACACAGAAGGTGGGTACAATGACTCATGCAGACAAAAGAAAAGTTAGGAGAGCTGACAATGCAAGGGCTGGTATTTAAAGCAGGAGGGGTGTGTAGTGAGCATTCTTGTAGAGTAGCCATTATTTATTAAGTAGAGGCAGAGTGAGTGGAGCTATACAAAAATATAATGAGACATGCTTCAAGGAATTTGCAGCCTATTACAAACTCAGAAAAAACCACTGCAGGCACATAAAGTACATTAAGTGCTGGTACAAGTTAGCAGTAGTGAAGGAATCTGGATGAGGTCATTGTTGAAAAGCATTGTGAAAGGAATGAGTCTGGAGGAGGAGGAGAGGGGAAAGTCATCTGAGGTGAAATTCTTTGGAAGACTTAAGTGGACCTGACACCAACCCCTCTGCGTGGGGTGAATTTTATCCTTGACGCTGGAGAAAGATGACTTCCCACCTGAAGAGGCAGTTGGGAGAAGGAGGAGAAAAGTGAGGCAGGTTGGACTGGAAGGAAAGGTTTTATGGTGGGAATTGAAGGAGCTTTTGAAGATCAAGGTGAGGGGAAGATAAGAGGGAAAGAGGAAATAATTTGGATGTATGGAACTACAAAATGACAACTGAGCTTGATTTGGGGCTAGTCAAGGAACGCTGGTTATAGATGGTACTGAGATGGTTTTTGGGAGCTGAGTCAATCCAGACCATTCAGTATCACAGGAAATGTAGAAAAATTGTAAATGAAACAAGAGTAGAGGAGGAGAAAGCTTTATTTAATTTATTCCTTACCTGGGTATTGGTTATCCTTATTTTGGGAGTGCTGTTTCCTAGTTTAAAACAAGAATGATTATGTATGGCCTGTGTCATGGAGCTGATCAGAAAACAGAAGGGGACCTGTTGCTGTGGGGTTGTCCAGTGATAGCTTAAAAAAAAAAAAAATCTATGAACCCAGCAAGTATGAAGAAGAAAAAGGAGGATCAAAGGTGCGGTGAAAAAGAAGTTGCTTATTAAATTGCCCAGAGAAGGAAAAAAGAAAAAAAAAAGACCAACAATGTGTCATCTGAATCTGAAAAATGAGCAGTAGTGAGGTAAAAGCAGGAAAGGCTATGTGGAGGGAGCTGACTCCGAGTCCCCAGGTGCCTCCCTTTGTTTATACTCTAGTTGGTTTTAACTAACAGAGAAGTATATCCTGGTGTGGGGGTGGTCCCCACACAGGACCCAAGGCTAGGCTTTGCTTAGTTAAAGGTTAGTGCTGACAATACTATCTTATCACAGCAAGCTGAAAAAAATAGCAATGGGACTTCCTAGCAGTGAATTTTAGGGAATTTTGCTGGTTTCTGGTTGCAAGGGACAAGAAAATAACAAATTGTGGCTAGAATAGCATGGCTATTGGGCAGGTTTCAAACTAGCTGTAGTTTTAAATGGAGTCTGATGAAGTAGAAGACCTTACCTACCCTGTAAGCTGTAAAAGAACCTCCTTGCACATTCTGCTTTTCCATGTTATCACTGTGCACTCACTGGGGCTGCACACTTGCAGAGGAGCCAAGTTACAGGTCGCAGATTATCCTGGCTGCTCTCTACAGCAAACTAGGAAGGGAAGGGGCAGATGGTCTTCCTTCCAAGTCTTCAGATCATAAATTTCAGGAGGGAATTCTTTATCCTTTTTAAAAATTGTGCAACAACATCTTCTGACCCTGAACCTGTTAAGCTGTGAAGGCCCAGCCCTAACTTTTGCACTGTGAAAAAAGAGCAGCCCTGTTGCTTTTGGGTGTGATCTTTGGCTCTCCTGTGGCGTAACTTAATGAGTGTGGTAACACCTCACCTCTGCAGCCTGACCTTGCTCACCTTTCGTGTGGGGAACAGGACTTGGACTGCAGAACAGTGCATTTAGTTACAAATACAGGTAAACTTCGTGTTTTTTTCCCAGATACCTGACTGCATTTGGGAGCAGGGAGGGAGAGTTTGCCATTATCTTCAGTGTCTGCATTCCCCAGCTCCTCAATTCAGAGCAAGGGTACTGGAATTTATGGTCTCCTACATTTATTTCATAACAGTGCAGATGCTTCTAAGTTAGTAAATGCAACCATCCTGACAACATACTTGCTTTTTCCAGCTGTCTTTTCCAGGGATGTTCAGAGACCCTGTGGCTCCACTAGAGTCTCATCTGTTGTTGAGAAAGAGTCTCTAAAGATTATTTATGTACCATGAGTAAATACTTGATGAAAGAAATATTTTGAAGTATTTAATTGTATACCAGATGACTTTTCACCTGTTTAGCATGTTAGTTAGTGTGAATATACCTTCTGTGTGTCTCCTCAGCAAAATCTAATTTAGAACATTCCACACAGATCTGGAAAGAGAAACCTGCAGTTTGGGGAAAAAGATGTATCTGTGGACTGCTGCCCCTGCCAGTTTTCAGGAGTTTATTACTCTTAGGGGAAAGCTTAATAGTCTGTTAATTGAGAAGACAGAAGATCTTTTACACTTGGCTGCACACTATTATTAGGAGCACAGCAATAAAGGGAACAAACCTTAGCCCACATATTCAAGTAAAAATTTGCAAAATAAGTTTAACAAGATAGTGATGAATTATCCACGCTACAGTGTGTAGCAGAGCACAAAAAGTCTAATAGCAATAAAAGCATTGATTACTGACAGGGATTCTGCTCATTTTTATTATTGCCATAGACGAGGTACTTGTTTCTGGTGCTTCTGACTTAATCCACAGGTTGTAGAATTGCAACTCCATAATGTCATGGCAAGGTGGAGTCCAGCCTAGCTTGCAGAAAATTACTAATTTTTCCAAAATCTCACCACTTTTTAAACTTTGGATCCAGACAACTAGATCAGAGTGAACACTGAGCTCCTGGGAGGTACAGAACAGTTTGTTCTGAGGTTTTGCTCGCTTTGTATGCGGGCGAAACTGCTGCTTTTCAGAGGGTGGTCTGATGGTGCTGTGATTCACACGTAGTAGCAGTGGTACCATGACAACTTCAAACTCAGCCGTGCTTGTGAATTTCATCTCCCAGTGCCAGCCCCATCTTTTATAATTCCCATGGTGGCTTTCTTGGTGGTTTGTTGTTTTTTTTTTAATGGTACAGTGTCACTCTGAGCTGTTCCTAAGGTTTTAATGCAAGTTGTTATTGTCCCAGCTTAAACAAAGAAAAGAACACAACATTAAATTTGCAAACACTTCTGGGGCTTATGTTTTTATATCAAAGTAAATTATGGCTCTGTAAACAGGAAATGATTTGATAAACTCTGTTGTGATTGAGTCTTATCAAGTTAAATGAAGTCCAGCATGAGGCCATGCTGCAAGTGTGGAGTCCCTGAAATTTTGATCTCGGGCATTCTTGTGAGTAGCTCCTGGTTCTTGCATGTGGGTTTGCCTGGCCAGGGCCTGAGCCTGTGTCTCTGTTCCAGGGAAAGCAGAGATCTCTTGCAAAAACAACTGTGGACTTTTGAATCTGCGTATCTAAATCCAGTGTGTTCCCAATGAATCTGCATCCTTTACCACTTGAGAGAAGATCTTTTCTAGAGCCAAGTTAGGAGCACCTGCCCTGGGGAATGTAGAAAGCGAGCAAGAATTGCTAAGGAGGGGTAACATATCTTTTTATGTTTTGTTTTAATCAGACCATCACCTGTATTTGTAGTCCAGGACAGAAGGCAATGATCCAGTGGAAGGCACAGCACCAGGGTCTGTCTCCAGAGCCTGTAGCTGCCCAGTCCCGTGCCCTGTGCAGCCCTTTTGGGAAACAAGATGTCTGCAGGAGCAGTGGGCAAGCGTTCATAACATCCATATTTTTAAAACTTTATGGTTTGCTGAAGAAGCTTCTGTTTATGCTCCTATTTAAAAAACAAAAACAAAACCAAAACCCCAAAAAATCAGGGCTTCTGTGCAGCAGGGGTTTGCATCTGCATGGTGCAACAGCTACATTTTAGGGAGCAAGGATTTTACCAGGAGGGGGATTTTAAGTAAACTCATTAACTCCTACTTCTGCAAGCACATGGGTGTAGCTTAAAGCAGAGGAGCATCCTCTGTTGCTGTACCGTATTTGTGTTGGCCATCAGGTTACGGGCCAGGATGAGTCCTTGCTGGTGTTGTTTGTTTAAAAATACATATAACCAGGGCTGCTGGTGCATGTGACAGGGCCCTGGCACCAGGACAGGCTGTCACTGTCCCTTGCCTCCCTCATGGCAGAGCTGGTGCTGCTCCCGAGCCACCTCTACTCCCTGTGGAGATGGTGGGACAGGACTGGCCAGGAAGGCCCACCATACTGGAGTGGCCCTGTGCTGTGGTGGGAGTAGGAAAAATTATGTCTGCTGTGCACTCAGATGAGGAAATTCTCCTTGTTCAGGAGGAGCAGAGGGTAGGGGCCCAGGCAGGGCATTTGGTGGTGGCATCTGAGGGCTGTATATATTCCAAACATCTGGAAAATATATGGAATTTGCATGCAAGATGTGGGCTATCCCCTGACATACTTTTATAAATCCAGAAATGGAGGGCGAGGGGGAACAACCCCAAGTTGAAGAGGAGGAACTTCTCAAACGTTTCAATGCATTTTTAAAAAGCAGATCTATTGTGCCTGCTGACGAGTTCTGACTAGCCTGAAGTCTCCTCATACAAATTGTGTCAGCTCTGCCAAGAGCTGAGATTATTTTGGGCTTGCCTGGATCGTGTCAAAGCCGTTTGCACCCTCTTATCCTGGCACCAAGTGTGCCGATGTTTTGCTCTGGCTGGGTCATGCTGGTGCTCTGACACGGTCAGGGGTGATGCACACACTAAAACCAAACAGGTGCTGGGTGTGGGCACTTCCTCCTGTCCTGGGAGAACAGAAGAACTGTGCCATGTCACAGGAGAATGCTCTGGAAGCCAGGACTCTCAGGGGCACTTGGGCATTGCTCAGAAAGGAGGAGATGGGGCGTGGGGAGGGCACTTCTGCTGATGGCAGCTCTCCTCTGCCAATGACTCAATAAAATCTGGCAGCCAGCTGGATCACCACCAACACAGAGTCTTGAGGTGTTGCTAGGACAAAGTAAAAATACTGTGACTGGTGTGGCACCTACACTGTGCCCACATCTACGAGCTACTCAGAGTCAAGGCAGTCTAAGGAAATGTGAGCCTGCTAGAGATGTCATGGAGAAATTTGGAGTAAGACACTAGCGCAATACAGGAGACAGTGCACAAGCTGATGCTGGCTTCCAGCTAAGGCTTCCACAGCCCTTTCTCTCCTAGAGCAAGGTATGCCATGTGTGGACAAACCGGTCATCAGTGTCACCACCTCGGGGGGAATCTCAGCCACTCCACCAACCAAGCACGCGACAGAGACTGAAGCGCACCCAGCGAAGGGAGCGGAAGTTTCTGAATGCCTGAAACTGCTGTTCTTTTTTCACGTTGGTGAAATTTATGTCTGCACAACTGCGTCTGCAGAGAAGCATGAAAATTCCTCGCAAGGAAAGCTTGTGCTAACAGTTGGCGTGTGTCACAGAGCAGAGATGCCGACAGACGGCTCCCGGGAAGGGAATGGGAGCACCACACGGGAATAGCAACATCTGCCCACCAGGAACCAAGATCTGGGGCCATGTTTTCCAACAAATGAAACGAACTGACAGAGTTTGGGCAGCTGCCTCTGTGAATGGGGAGCCTTCAAAGATGTGCATTTCTCTCCTGCAATTTGACAGCCCAATCATGTGTGACTCCTGGTGGCTGATCTTGCCTCAAACATTTGGTATCCATCCCTGCAAATGGACTTGGTGCTCTGATAGCCTGCCAGCTGTTCAGTTTTAAGGCAACAAACACTTTGCAAGTATTATTTTTTTACATGTGCTCGTTTCAATATGTTCAGATGTGAAAGTACTTAACTGCATAATGCCCCAGATGTCTGAAGGCCTCTTGGGGATGGGAGTACGCAGGGGTGATACTGCAGCCTGGAACAGTGTTTTTTGTGTGCATTAGGAATGACTACAATTAGCAATGAAAATTTAGGGCAGGAAACCACCTACCCAGAGAAGAGATCGACTACAGGCAGAGCCATGCACAATAATTCTGAAAACTGAGCAATATTTGACATCCAGATAAAATGAAGATAAGTCTGAAACTCAGCCACTCACAAAACAAGTTAAAGTAGGTCAGTGAGTTTAGACCCAGCACTGCAGTTTGAACAACTCACAGAAAGTATCTGCATATTTTTCAAAACATAGGCACTGCCTAAAGCCATTGCTTTGCAGCAGATCCAGAAGTCGACTGAACATCCAAAAGCCTAATCCAAGACCTTCCAATGCTGCAAAAACATCGAAAATGAGACTAAATCATCAACCTCTTTTAAAAAGTGTTCAGTCAGGGGAAAAAAATTTAAAAGGGTTAAGCTTCAGCTGACACATGCCCTACTTCTCATGTGAGCTTACTAGGAACAGCTTAGTAGGAATACACCTTTGTGAGAGCAAGCCAAGCATGAATCTTGGTTTTGGCCTTGGAGTCACACGGTTATGGCCCATCCTGGGGCTTGTGTGGGGCCACAATACTTTCTCCAGCTCAGTCCTGCCCACCAGCTGCTTTGTGCAGGGTCAGAGCCTGCCCACAGCCAGGGCTACCACAAACCTGCCCTGTGACAAGGCTGATTCACTGTTAGAGTGTGGGGAAGGAAAGGTAGCAAGTGTTCAGCTTCCCCTGGGCAGTGTAGGTGAGCTCCAGGGTGCTAATGGCAGTCTCAGCAGGGCACCCAGAAATGCATCAGGCTGGGACAGTCCTGTCAGGAACAACTGCACTGGGCACCTTTAGAAAAACGTGCAGCAGGAGTCCTGCTTCCACACCCAGATCCAGTGCTACTAATAAAAGTAGTTAATGTTAACTTGTTACTAGGGAAGAGCAGCCGGTTACTGGAGCTGGCACCCGACTTCTCCATTTTTGTGTTGGAATTTCCTCTCTCCTGAAAACACAGAAGCTTCTGGTTCTGGCACACCATTTCTCTGCAGGTTTTCAACACATAATATCAGTTCATTTAAAAAAATTAAAAAAAAAAAAAAAAAAAGAAAGAAGAAAGAAAAATCACCCAAGCCAGAATAAAGTGACACCAAGTAACTGGCTAGAATCTTTAATCTCTCTTGATAGCACAGGAAAGCTTGTACAGACTTTCACAGTGAATGACTCAGGTTGGTATTTAAATTTATTTGAGAAAAAATCACCCTAAAAATATAAGTGAAGACTGATGCAGTTTTCTAGGTTAGGTCTGCCTTATTTAGTGAGCCTCATTACATGTTCAATGACATAAAACCAGGTGGCAGTTGACACACTAAACCAGTCTAAACAGGTCACAGTCTGCTCCAATGTCAATCATTTGCCTGGGGTCAGGAAGTAAAAGTAGGCCATGACTTCATTTCTAAAAGCATCAGATTCGGTTTTGTTCCTTGTTAGTTTTGCTCAGCTCCCGTGTTGAAGTGCGGTGGTCACATCCATCCAGTGGCAGTAGCTGAACCTGAGTCTGTGTGTTTGTGGGAATCCACTGCCCAGGTTTGCTGCTGCTCCTCGCTGGGCAGTGCCCACGCCTGCCTTTTCTGGCTGCTGAAAGGGTGGTTGTTTGTTATCCCTCTTGCCTTGAGCAAAAATCATTACGAATTTTGCAGAGCAGCTCTCTCAAACAGCTCGTTCTATGTGTGCCAAAGGTACACGCAGCCATGAAACACAGTTACTGGGATAAAAGTCTTGGCTAATAGGCTGGTATCAGGATCTTTCCTTTGGTTCACATCAGCTGATTGATACCTCTGGCGCCTCTCTTTTCAGTTAGCAGGGTAATTACAATAGCATAGCTTTTTGCTGAAAGAGAGTTTCTGAAAATGTATTGTATACAACAGCAAGGAAAGGCTGATGCTGTGGAAAACAACAGCTTTTGTAAAACTGCATTTTCTGTGGAAAAAAGGCATAGGCTTATTTCAGTGGACAGTAGTTACTAGCACAATCCTACCAGGCGTTCCTTGCTTTCCTATCTCCAAGTAGTAGCTCCATAGGAAAAAAAAAATAATATTCTTTGAGCTACGAAAAACCAAAGTACAACATTTTACTTTCTTTTCACCTCCAATCCAGCTGTAAGGCCAGGAATTGGAGAGCAGCGCTTTCAGTGCCGTGTTAAAGTGCAGAGAAAGCCGCGGTAGGTCAGCAGAGAACTGGTCTGAGGGTTTTGCACTGGGGACATACCCCAGCCTGAGTCTCCTTTAGTGTGCAGCACCACTCACACCGTGTGATACTTCATCATGTCAGTGGTGCTTCCAGGTATTTTGGTGGCTTTAGTAATAAAAACATAGGCAACTGCTGAAATCAAGTGAAAATTCATCACAAAATCCTTTTAGATAAGATGCTGTAGGACCCTTGACACAAGTCTTCCGGTGATAAATTTCTATTGTGTATTAAATAAAATTACTTAGGATCATATTCCAATTTTTAATTTCAGGCAGCTGTGTGGATCATCAACATTCCTAAAGGATCTGAGGTAAATTCAATTACTGAGAAATGTTTCACCTGAGATAGAAAAGTTGAATGGTGTGCATTACATTATTAGATGTTTGTTTATTGATTTCTGAGGGGTTATCCTATTATAGTTTTTTAATCCTTCTAAAGACTGCCTCAGGTTTTTTAGAAGCTTTTTGGGTTTGAACAGCCACACTGAAGGAGTGATTTATTTGGTCTTAGTGCGAGAGAAAAAAAATCAGCATTTTAAAATTTGTCATCAGTTGGAAGCTCAGATTTAAATTTGAGAAGTGTCAAATCTGGATTAAGTATTTTAGATGTACTTCTCAACAGAAAAGAGTGAACAAGCAGAAAAATTCTGAGACAGGTCATGGATGGAAAGGAAAATATTGCTGTGCAAATATTAAGAGAGAAATGTGCTGGAAACTAAGATGGAAACTTTCTAAACTCTGATACTGAAGCATAAACTGGACTTTAGTGGTATCTTCCATTAATTGTTGCCTGTATCATAATTTGGTGTGGACCAATAATTTCAGTATAATATGATAATCCCACTTCTTTTAGCCACTCTTGTGGTCTCTTTTCTTGTGACTGGTTCAAAGTACAAGTTTACATACTAGAGACCAGACAAAAATGAATTATCCAATTCCATATGTCTGAAAACAAACTTGAGGCTGAGTCATAAGCAGTTAAAAGTAAAATCCAAGTCCTGAGATCTCAGAAAGCAACTTGTGCTTCACAGATGCATAAATACATCCCAGTTTTGCCAAGTAATGTAGTAGTAGTGCTTGTCATTAGGTGGTAAAATGCATATGTGATCTGTTTTGTTTGGTTGTGGTTTGGTTATGGTTTACTTATTTAATTGGGGTTTTTAAGAGTACTTTTTAGACTTGTTTGTGAACCTCCAAAGCAGGCTAAAGTTGGTTGTGGGAACATTTGATGGAGACTTCAGACTAAAGTGAGATTGTTTTCCTGGTGGAAATGTTGATTACTCATTTTTCTTGTTTTCCTTCCTAGGAACTCTCTCCAAGGTTATGTATTTTAGGATCATAAGTGTAATTGTATCCTCAGAGCATATCAGTTCAGTTTATGTAGGGAGCATCATGGCATGTGTCATATGAATTCACTGGTCAAATGCTCTCTAATGCTGGTCTGCTTTAGTTCAGATTATCAGTAGTTTGCAAGTATAAGGCCATGATCTTTGTTGTCCTTCAATAGATACCTAAACCAGAGATCATCAAACCTTCTTCTCATCTATTCTGCTGTGGACCACATAGGCACCTTAGTGACAGAAACAAAAATCACTCCAATTTATTGAGCTTGTTGTTCTGCAGACATTAGTAGTGCTGTGTTTTAAGTTACAGAACAACTGGAAAATAACCAGTCATATTCTGTTTACAGAAGCACATTTCCAAGGATAAAACTGAGATCTCAGCCTGGTAACCACAGCTTAGCATCTAACACTGAGAAATCAGGGTAAGTTTTAATAAGGTCTTTAATAAAACTGAAGGTGTGTGTTAACAGAATGCCACAGCTTCTGGAAGTATCACAGCTGTACATATTTTCAATGTAAAGTATTATTGGTTTAGAATAATGTAATTGAAGTGTAAGGAAGAAAGATGTGCTGCTGAAAAATCTATTTTTAGCTTCGAAGAAACTTAAACAGAAGAGGTAGAAATCATTTGGTCACTGATGGCCTTCTCCAGGGCCCTTAGAAGTCAATGGGAAGTGCTGGATTGAATGCAGTCAACCACAGCAAATGTGAAAGCTTGGTATGAAAATGCCCTCATAAGCAAAGAGATATGATGTCTGATGGTTGTGCATGCCAGCAAATTACTTTCTGTGGGGATTCTTAAAAACATTGCTTTTTCCAAAAATAGATGTAAAAAACATTGCATGCTATGTTTTATACCTGTTTTCCAGGGTCCAGGCTTTTAATTGCAGCCCAGTGATTCAATTAAGAGTGATGAATGCTAACATGTGTTCACACATTTCTCTCAAATTCGTGAATTCCTCACATAACTGAAAAAATACCTAAGTTTAAATTACTTTTATGTATTCAGGCAGTCTCCTGAAATGCACTGTCATTGTGGGCAAGTTCCTGTAACTGTTATTGAACCAAGTTACTCTTTATTTCAGTTCACATTGTGTTAGTATTTCCTTTCTAGAACTGGTTCAAACCTACATATTTTGTTGTATCTAGTACTGAAATCTACAATTAAGCAAAGGGAGTGAAAGAACCAATATTTACATTGAAAGAGGAATGCAGGAAAGTTTCCTTCTTGTAATACTTGGCTGTAGTGAGTTTTATTAACCTTTTATTTCGCTGTTGTAGCCAGGTGACACTGGTTATTCACTGCACAATCTAAATTAAACAGCAGCTGGTTGGCTCCCACATTATTCTGTGTAAGTATTTCAAAATTCCTCCTGGTGTATCACTTTCCATATGTTTCACACTGAATTTTAAGCAGAGGAATGTCTGTCTCAGCCTAGATACTTCCAGTCACACCTTCCCAGTATAGAAAGTCCTGGTTAATAATTTAATCACGAATGTACTTTTTCTAGATCTCCACAACCGTTGGCATTTGCTGTTGTTCTTCCCAATTCTTTAGACCAAAAAAAAAAAAAAGAAAAGAAAAAAAGGGGGAAGGGGGGGGAATCTGCCCCTGTTTAAAAAATTCTGTCAGAAGCAAGACCATAGCAGCAACATTAAATAGCCAGCAAATATCCTGTATACTAGGGGAAAATGCATTCTCTTTTTTTCCCCCCCTTAAAAAATGACATTTTTAGTGTTTACAGGTTACTCTTGCCCTGATTAGACATAGATCTTACTGAACTCATTGAACATACCCAGTAAGATCCCATTTATCAAGATTACAGGTGAAAGCTTAGAAAATGGAGGATTTTATTAAAATCAGCAGCAAAAGGCCAGAACTGTCTTCGTGCTCCCCAGGCAGTGGGATAGTGAGCCATGCTGTACAGGTGAGAGGGGCAAATACCTCTTCCCTGTTTTCCATGCAGTGTGAACACACTCCTATCTGCTCCTAAACCCACAGCGTCAGGTTTTTCTATTTCAGCAGAATATGTAGTATAGCTGTGGCTGATATTTTCTCATGCTGTCTCATGGTTTTTGTGGGCTTTCAAGGCTATTCAGCATGAGAGAAAGTAAATTATGGAGCTTTTCCTAGAAGGGTGTTTCTTTTTCCCAGGGTTACCTGTGTCAAGTAGCAGATTAATTTGAAGAGGCAGTGGAGCCATAGTAGCTAATTTGCACAATGATGAGTGAACACTTTGATTGTTTCTTGTTCTTCTGATGATTCATAAAATTATTTAGGTTGGAAAGGGCTTTAAAGATCGTCTAGTTCCAACCCCCTGCCATGGGCAGGGACACCTTCCACTATCCCAGGGTGCTCAGAGCCCCACTGAACCATAACCTTGAACCTCAGAGCCCCATTCATAACCTTGAACACTTCCAGGGATCCAGGGGCAGCCACAGCTTCTCTGGGCAACCTGTGCCAGTGCCTCACCACCCTCAGAGGGAAGAATTTCTTCCTAATATCAAATCTAAATCTGTCCTCCTTCAGTGTGAAGCCATTCCCCCCTGTCCTGTTACCACAAGTTCTTGTAAAAAGCCCATCTCCATCTCTCCTGTGGGCTCCTTTAGGGTGTTCCTGAAGCCTTGTCTTTTCCAGGCTGAACAACCCCAACTCTCTCAGCATTTCCTCAAGGGAGAGAGGCTCGAGATGCTGAGGGGTCTGTGACTGTGCAGCCCAGCTGAAGAGAAGGTTCAGGGGTTCTTGTCCATACAGTTAAATATCTGGAACAAGGCACAAAGAAAACAGTGTCAGGTTCTTTTCAGTGATGCCCAGTACCAGGACAAGAGGCAGTGAGCACAAACTGAAGCACAGGAGGTTCCCCTTCAACAGAGCAGAAGCTTTTTTATTGTGAGGGTGACATAGCCATGGCACAGGTTTCCCACTGAAATTGTGGAATCCTCATGCTTGGAGTTATTGAAAATTCTTCTGGGCACAGTGCTTGGCAGTCTGCTCTAGATAGATTTAATGTATACAGCCCTTTAATTGTTGAACTTTGAAAGTTTGGGGTTGTTTTCCCACAAAAGCTCCCATAAAATAAAATAAAAGAAGATAAAATATAGCCTTTTTTATATATATATTTCTACAATGGACTTTTCTGACTTTAATTTTTCTCAGTTATTAAATAAGAAGTATTATAGTTGGTCTATCAGCCTATGAAATTTTAGAAATGAAGCTTATTCAGCTGCAGGTCTGTTACATCAGCAGAGACAATGGCAGTACAATAGTATCTCTTCTCAGGCTGTAACATGATTCCTGAGCTTGATCTGTACCTTGCTGAAGATAAATGGAGAATGCCCACTGAGTTTATTCAGACCTGAATGGGAATCTGAATTAAATTCAATGCACAGAGAAAGATAACATTTCTTCTTTTTCTTTTTTTTTTTTTTTTTTAATCTGCAGGACTTGGAATTCATCTAACAGCTTTGCCCCCTGAGTAAAAGTCACTTTTCATTTAGCAGCTTTTAGGTGCATAGTCTTAAAAAGAATATAATGTATTTTATCATCGCTGGTTAAATTACTTAGCTTATGATGCTTCCGAATGTGAATGTAGAGAGTCTAGTTGTTAACTTTCTCACAGTATTTCACAAAAAATTTAGCATGTATTTCATGTGTCAGAGACATCTAGGCTGAATGTTTATTTTTTTTACCTGAGTAACTTCTGAGTAATTTGTAAAAGACAATAAACACTGAAGTTAGAGTCTGTAAAATACCATGGCATAAAACCGCCGAGCTCCTCATTACGAAGTTCAGCCTTATATTTTTGATACATGTGTAAGTTCCATAATGATTTCAGTCTACAGATTTGAAAATGCCTAGAAGACTTTATCAGCACCTTATCTGTTTCAGTGCATCCTATGTTTTGCTTAAATATGTCTGCCTCAGTTGATATACTGCCTAAAGGCCAATAGAGTAGTTTTTTCATTTGGAACAGTTTCTAAAATTTAAATAAGGAAAAGACCTCTTCTGCATTTTCTGTCAACTTCAGAAAAAGTCTATAGAAGAAATTATATAACCTAGATTCACAGTTACAAAAGGATTAATAGTAATATTTTGTATTCAAGGGGACAAGGGAGGTTGGTGTTATATAATATTTCAAAGCTGCTGAACAAAGCAACTTGATAATGGAGGTAATATGAAGTGAAATATCCAAGATTTAAAGAAACTGATGGAATGGTGCAGTTACAGTCACCAGGAAGGCTGCATCTCTGGAGATAGCCTTAGAAAGGAACTAGGCCATCAAACTGAAGCTCTCAGCTTCATCTTTAATAGATAAGAAGCTCGTTTTGCAAAAATCAGTGTAGCACAGTTAAACTGGGGCTCTGGTAATTATAGTGGCTGAAGTTCCTCTGTTAGGGATCTCTTCCATGCTTTCTCCTGTTTATCCTTGCACTGCCCTGCCTTCCTGCCCCTCTGCCTTTATCTTTCCACCCTCCAAGACAACACCTGAGTTGACTGGTTAGACATGGCACCCAAGAAAGCCCAATAAGGGGCATCATGGTCATATTTAATATCTAGAACAGTAACAGCTGAGGTGTACGGAGGAACTATCAAGAGCAGTTTCAGTTTTTGCAAAGGCTCTTTTAAACTGTTTTTTTCAAACACCTTTTGGTAATAGATTTGCATGTATCTTATGGGCTCTGGGTTTTTAAGCCTAGTGTGGTCAGGAAGCACTAATGAAATTTTGGAACCCACCTACAGTACTAAAAACTCTGCAGGGCTTTAAAAAGAGGGACTGGGTGTTGTAAGACTTACTGAGCCCAGAAAAACATAAAGCAGAGAATGTAGAAGAATTACAAAGGAAGATCAGTGCAAAAGTGAAATACTGAAAACCAAAGATAGAAAATAGGTGGAAAAAATCCCCAGAGAAGGAACAGGCATACTGCTTCTGTTGCTGCCTTTTCCAATAAAAAAGAATAATAACCATTTTTTACTTGATTTCCACATGACAAGATGACAAAAGAGCACTTGGAATGGCCATGACAAGAGCCTATGTGCCCCAAACCCTTACTAATTCATGTATTGATTTTTTTAGAAAAAAATACCTAGCCTTTTGTATGTCTGGTAAATGTAAATCAGTGACTTGAATTAGCAGCTGCTTACTCTTATGTGCACACAGAGATGTGATAGTCTTAACTAGAGGGATTTGCAGCCTTATTACTTTTTATCTCATTTTGAAAAGTATAAATTGGATGCTGAAACTGCAGTGAACCTTATTAAATACCTTCCCTATCCCCACTGGTTGCCTTAAGTGCACAGTAGCTCTTTTGTGTTGCTGCAAGAGGGATGAAAGATTTAGAAGCTCAAACCTGTCCAAAAGGCAGCAGGCACATGCAGATCTGGAGAGGGTGCTTTCTCATTTGTAACAACGCCAACACTTTATTGTGATGCCTTGGAAGCATCTCCAGGTATTGATTCTGAAAAAGGTTGGCACGGGTTCAGCCCTAGTGAGAGCAACAGAGTCAGCTTATCCAGCTTGCTTTTGAGGACTTCAGCCATCTATCAAGTGAGCAGCTTTTGCATATCTGGATGAATAATTCCTGTACAGCAAACTGTACAGGAACGCTTAGCTTAATCCCACTGCTACTAATCTAATATATATTTCACAGTGAACACTTTTTTTTTCCCCCCCTCAAAATGGATGTTCAGTGACTTCTTGCTTTGGGATTCCGGTTTCAACTTTAAACAACTGATTTTTATTGCCAGAGAGGCTGTCAGCCCGTTCATTATCAGGCACAGGGACTGTCACATGCTCCTCCCATTGCGCCTGTGGATCTTTTCCCTTCTCCGGCTCATGCTGCGTAACCTCCTTTCCCTCCTACGTCACAGGCACTGCAATCCTTTTCCTTTTCTGTTCCCCGTCCCGCAATAATCTCCTGCTAACGCACCAGCTCTCACTAAGAGAATAAGCCCTGCCAAGGCTCAAGCAGCTTCCTGAATAATACCACATGATGGGAGATTACATGCTTAAAATATAGTTCAGTCTTAGCGTTTTCTTGCTCGTTGTAATTCAAGCCCTTCCTTGCGGGTTGCGACACGTCCCAAATCCCTGCCTCAGGCCTATAACCCCGTGGCCTGTTGTTTAGGGTGATCTGACTCCACACTGGACTTTCCACAAGTCTCCAGGTTGCTGGGAGGCCTCCTGATGTGCCCTCAGCTGCACCACGGATGGCTCCTTACCAGTTAAGATACAGGCTTCAAAATAAGGCCGTGCCTTGGTGCAGCACTTAGAACCTCCCCCCACCTCCCCAAAACTGCAAAGTCCTAAGCAAAACAAGTTGCATTTTGCAGTCCTCCAGTCCTAAAATGCAGCTGGTCATTCACCTTCTTGTTTACTTCTGTCACGTTGTGCATGTGTATCTATGTGTTCATGTTTATCTAGCTGGGAAAGTCCCAGCGCTTTCAATGAATATGGGAAGTATAAATCTTTACACAGTGTTACTGGAAATACAGCCAGCAGGTTGGTTGATATATGTGAATATCTCAGTATACACTGAGAAAGGGGTCCCTGAATAGGTGTGTCACATAAACTCTCAGTTTGTGTGCAAGTACTGGGGTAGACAGGTGCTGTTTTATAAATTCTTTTAGTACTGAAACAACTTTAGAAATTGGATAAAATGGTTCTTTTCGTCCCTTACCATTTTTAAAATGTTATTTTTCCCTGGACTCTGAAGCCTGGCAAACGGATACTTTGGGTTGCAGAGTTCTGTAAGGCTTTGATGTGTCATGCAGTCAGGGATCCATAAAGCACTACTTTCTTCTTCTGCAAAGAATCTCATATGGGGTTTCTTGGGTTTTTTTTTGTTGAGTTTTTTGTTTGTTTGGTTTTGGTGTGGTAGTTTTTTTGTTTTGTATAGGTTGGTTGGTTGGTTATTTTTTATACTGAAATTGAGTTATATAACAAAAGCAAAGTTATGCAGGATGCCTGAATCCACTATGTGCTCTCTTGCACAACTTTGAGAGGGGTATTTTGCTCTGTGGTATGCTAGCTGTAAAATGAGGGTATTAGTTCTTGCCTTCTTTAGTAAGTCTATTTGAGGCAAGATAAATGTGAAGGGATAATTATAGATTTTTACTATGATAACACTGTTCTTTTTAATGTATGTTTTCATGCAAGACTTCTTAAAAATCTTATTGTTATTTCACTGAATTGTTCATTAGCCCTTTCTCTGTTAAACTATGGGGTTTTTTGATTTTTGTACAAGACAGTATGATTTTAAGGACATAACTGTCTTTCTGGTGGGGACTTTCCACCACTGCTGAATTGAAGGGGGGAGAATAGGTTTCTTTCTGATCATGCTTGTCTTAGCAGGCTCAGGTGGCTACAATCTTGAATTACAGAGAAGAGTCTTAGGGCAGAATTAATTTCCTTTTTATTTGGCTATCTAAAAATTTGCTGTCCAGTCAAAGTTAATTGTGCAGCTAAATATTTTCTAGTGAGTATTGAAGTCAGCTGTCAGTCTTGCTCATAGTCTGGTTGTGCTTTTTGAGTCTGCTATAGAAACACTTCCAGTGATCCAACATAATATATGTTTTCACATGTGAGAGGAATGAGTTTTCCTGCTATTGCAGGGTTGTGATTTTTTTTTCTTTTTTTTAACCTGAGTGTACAATTTTCTGTATTTAAAAAGCGTAAGTGGTTTTGGAGGTAGTAGAAATAATTCATCACAAGCAGTTATGTAAGGGAGGTCTCGAGCACAGAATTCTTTCTTTTTGTGGTGGCATTTTGTTGGTACCAAGAGTATGACTAGCCAAGAGACAATTATTCCTGCCCCATTTCTTAGCTACAAACAACTGAAAATTCAGTGGCATTTATTCACAGACCTGGAGAGAACACTAGGCAGGTTTTTTTTTCGCATGTATTTTCTGAGATGTAAAAGCTTTTAGATGCATTTTGCTCTAAGTTTGAGCTGTGGTGAGTTAATTGCAAGGGCATCAGGTAGCAAAAGGTCAAAAAGTGAGGTGTGTTCTGTTGGTTGGTGTCTCTAGACTAGAACATGGTACAATTCAGGACTCCAGGGTTAAGCTGTAATGTCATAAGGCAGAAGTCAGACTGTGGTCTCTATGCAGTGCTGGGTTTTATTACCCTGAGTGCGACTATATGTGAAATCCTATGGCTTGTTTAAGCCTGGCTGACTCCTTTGAAGCATTAGTAGAACACCGAACGTGCCTCTTTCAAGGTGCCACATGAGCTCACACTTGAATTTTATGGACTGTTAGGTGCAGAAGCTTGATCATCCACTCTGACAGATGTATGGAAACTCCACAAGTTCAACATAATTTCTTCTTCATTTTAGATGGCAAAATATGTGGCATGGGAAAGGGCTGCATGGTTGAATGAATCATAACTGTAAGAAGTCTCTAACTGAGATCTATTTTTTCCTGACTCCTACTCCATGGCCACGTCTTCCCTTACTCCACTGTCATGCTGTCATAATGTGCCATGTAGGCTTTGTTATTGAGACAATGCTATTATGAAAGAAATCCAATTAGAAAATGGAAATCCTCCCCTTTAACCCTGTTAGAAATTCATATGAAAGGCAGTGAGAGGCACTGTAACACCTATACCATAAATTTTTTAAAATACATTTTATTTACATTCCCGGATTTATTGAGAAATGCCATTAAGTAGCTTTGAGATGTACAAGAGAAAAAACAAGAAATGATCAATATCATTTTAGACCAGTCAGTTGTTAGGACCTTGATTTTCTGAAAGACATTTGGAATGTTACTTGAAGTCTCAGTTTTTAAACTAGATTTTTAAGACTTTAGATTTAAAAGCAGCCTGAGGCTGCACTCAGCCAGGGGCTGCAAACACCACCATGCATGTTTAAGCTGCCACTGCCCACTGCACTGAAGCTGAATCAGAGAGCAGAGCTACCTCAGAAGGGGTGTGAATTCTCCTAAATTTCCTGGGTATAAAGTTAGCTGGATTGGCTTAAACTGCTGTCAAAAGCAGTTTAAGCATTAGATAATCATGCTTATGTTACTGTGATGCAAGTCATGGGAGATGGTTTAAAGTTTATGAGACAGCTGAAATACATTCTAAGCAAATTAATAAAAGCAATAACAATAGTCATTAAACTTCTTACCAAGTATGCAGAGTGTACCAAAGACTTCAACAGTTCTCAGAATTATTTTTGTGTTGTAGTGCTGAAATATTCAATCAGGTTTGGCAGGAACTGTAAACTACTGTAGGATTGCAAAGGAATTTCTACAAATATCTATATGGCATTTAGATTAATACCAAATGAGTCCTTCATTTTGATGTTACCATGATGAACACAAAAGTTATTAATAAAGTTTAGACCAACTCTGAGACAGTGTCTGCAAAACGAAGACAGTTCAGTACAAAAAGATGATTTGCAATATGAAAAAATCAGTGTCACCCCTTAAAATTCGTATTAGCAAGATTATAAGGATATGACTGAAACTGAAAAGCCCAGACTGTTCTCTTAAAAATGCTGCAGCCTGATCCTTTCTGGTGAGGGGGACATACACGTCTGTGTTGTTCGAGGGGCAGTCTGCATGGACAGAGGTGGGAGCTGTACACTGTGTTCAGCAGGACCAAATTTGGATCCACCCAAGGACCACTGGCAGCACCGTTATGCACAAGGAATGCACTTCTAAATTCTGCCAAATATGGTTTCCTTATAACTCAAGAACAGAAAAAACCCCAGCCCAGACCTTGATTCAATAACTGTGCAGATGGCACATGTGGGTAGTACATGAGAAAGTTTTTCTTACGAGTTTCTTTGCGTATCATCCCCCTATAGACTTTCTTTTACCTCAGTAGCCTTCTCACCTTTGCCTCTAATTTGCTGCAGTTTATTTAAAGGATTAAATTTAATTGGAATAAGAGATTATCTGAGGATTTGTTTTAAACTATAACCTAGGAAAGTTTGTGTGAAAATGAAGTGTGTTTTGAAAATATGATCACATATTTAAATTACTGACAAATGTTATTAGAATTTGGTGGAGTCATGTGTCAGATAATTGATCAGTTGATCAGTGATGATGATGATGATGAACTAGTTGAGCTACCACAAACCAGACATGTCCACTGGGCATCATATGGTGCTGTAAGAAGAAAGACAATGTTTTGATGTTTGTTGTTCGCAAGTAGAGAAGTGCAAGGGTACGAGAGAGTTTGATCCAATACACTGAGGGAATTGTTACAGATAAAGAGATATGGAACAGGTCACAGGATTTCAGTCACTTCTCATGCCCTGCATCTAAAAACATATCCTCTGCAGTGGCACCCAGTGCAAGGGGGAGGGGAGGCTCGGGAGGCTGGCTCAGAGTCAAGGGCTTGGCTCAGCATGTGCTATCTCATCCCAGTTCACAGAGTGAACATCCTGCCACTGCTGATCGTCAGGTCACAGTGACCCCAGCCTCTATTTATTGCCACGCTGTTTTGTTTGCTCTGGAACCACGTGGCCGTGCTGTATGTGATCTGCTGCTAAAAGGAAAAGTTGTATAGGTTGAACCCTGTTGTGTCCTGACTGGACACTGACCCAATCATCCACTTCTTCCCTGTCCTCCTCTGCATGGTTACTTAGGCTCTCACACTGATCAGAGTGTGGATCTGTGATCAATCAACTCATAGCTACCCTGCTGTGGTCCCACAGTTTTACCTGGCAGTGTGGAACTGCACAACTTTCTGTGGGAGTCTTTTCACCTACACCCAGTATTCTCAGAGTACAGTATTCCTGACAATGTTTCCCGTTTTTCTGATCACCAGTGAAACCTTAGCAGCCTCTGTAATGATGAGTATTGGGAGCTAAGCCTCTCCCCAGAGGGAGCTGCCAGGCTGGGAAAGCATAAGGGACAACTGGGTGAACTACAGTAAAATAAACACCATGATCCAATTATGGTACTATTCTAGGAATATGTACTTAAGCATTTTAAACTATGTTACTGGAAAATGAAGGTGAATATCCAGAGACGGTAGAACTTAACATGCAATGAGTACTTTATTTAATGGATGTAAATCTTTTCTGTCCATGGAATAGCTCAGTGAAGTCTGTCATGTCCTTTGAGGCATTTGTTGTTCAGAATTATTTGACAAAGCGTAACTTCAGTGTTTCTCATTTAAATTAAGCTTTCAATGGGTTTTTGAGTACTTTTTTCTGAAGTCCTCTTGGTTACATGTGAAAGGTAAATTATGCTTTATTTAATTATCCTCTGATCAGACAGCTGGGGCAGGCAAGACACTCCCCCATGCTTGTAAATGTTTTTTTTTTTTTGGTCTGTAAAACTTATGGCTATTTAAACATGATTTTATGTGTATCTGTACAGTTCACACCGCACAAAAATTGAGTTGGAATAAATTTTAAAACATTTTGAAAGAGTAGTAGGTTTAACCCTTGTCCAACAGATCTCCTAAACTTCTCTCTGTATAATAGGAAGTACAATCTGGAGCATAGAGGAGAAGCAAGATATGAGACAGATCATCATGAGCTCCCATAAACAGCTCACGAGATAATTCCTGTGACCCATTGCTGCAGTTCAGCCAGAGGGACAATGTTAGTACAGTGGAGCTATTTCTGAACCAGCAAACAACTTTTCAGCAAAATCCAAATTTTCTCTACATATGATTTTAGTTTTTTCAGAAAGTTTCCTTTCTTTTGAGAAACTGGAAACATGACTTGCGTCTGCATTTTTATCAAAGGTGATGTCTTTCCATGGAAGGAAATTGGCTTCATGGTCATGGTGACAGGGCCTTCCTTACGAAGACTACATGAAAAAAAGAGGTGCTGACTGAGTTTTCAAAGTTCCAAAGCTGCTCTATAAATTTCTTCTTCATTTCAAACTGGTTTTGAGCCCAAATAGCCTAATTGTCTCAGCAAATTTGCAGCTGAAGGTGGTCTGGTGAAACTCTGCTGATGGTGTAAAGACCTGAAAATCTTGGCTTTGCCACTTGGGGTAGTTCTGCCTCCCTGGGTGAAATCTACCAACAAAATTAAATCTCTAAGGAAAAAGAATGAATTATGCTATTTGCACCAGAGATTCTGCTGCAAAATATTAATGAAATGAAATTTCTTCTCTAAATTACAGCATTGTAATAATGAGATTTTTTTTAGACTGTAGTCTTTGAAAATCAGCAATAAAGTTTTATGAAATTGAAGAGTGAAGCCTTTTTAAAGCATGTTTCAGTCCAGAAAGGAGTTTTCAAAGGGCTTGCTTTGTGTTGGGCCAGCTGAATAACAGGGTACCAAGCCCAGGACAGTAAACCCTGCTGTGAGGGAAGATATATTGGAACAGGGTTGGGGTATGCCACTGTGGTTGCACCCCTCTTAATTCACCTGTATCATGGACAGAACAAACTCAGCTGTGTCCAGAAAATGGTGTGTGGACATAGAGTGAGATGCAGCTGCAACAATATACTTTTGTTTTAGTAAAAGTAGGAGCAGTAGAAATGTTCCCAGAGAAATGCTGGAGCAGAAGTTATGGCTGCAAAGAACGGCAGATGGGGTGATAATGCAGCCACTCCGAACTCCTACGATGCTTAGTGGTCAACAATGAAAATAATTTGACTTAAAAAAAAAAAATCAGATGTCAGTGGAGTGTTTTTTTAAAGTCACCCCATTCACTGACCTTTGCACTGAGTGTTCTCTGTGAGCCTCTGAGGTGGGGCACATGCAGCATGTGCAGTTCCATGTCGTCTTGGTCATCATTCTCTGCTTGACATTTCTTGTGTTCCTAAGTCAGTATGTCCCAGATTAATGAGGCATTTGTTCTCAATCAAGAAGCTATTTAAGAATACACTTTTAATTATAATGGGTTGTATATGATTAATTATTTCTACATGGCTTGCTCATATTTTTTGGATAGTTCAAAGCAGATGTTTTTTTCCCACTGGGTACTGCCCAAATCTTTTCATCTTTTCAGAATTCTTAGTTATCACCCAATAATTTATCCAAGTCAATTGTCTCCATGAGGTGCTGGGAATTTTGCAGAATTTGCCTGGAACTCTTTGCTGTAATGACCTTCAATGTTATTTGTAAAAGGAAAGAGAGGGCTAACACACAAGCTGGTTTCAAAAGAAGTGTTTTTAAGTTAATTTGTGGGGGTTTTTGAGAGACCCCATTGTTTTAGAACTACTCATCCCACAGTTGGTTGTGATGAGAGTGTGTAGCCATTTTTATATTGTTCTGTCTTCATCCTTCTCTTGTTCTGTGCTCATTCTTTTAAGTCAGATGTATCTTTAGAAGAAACTGTTGTTCAATGGCCAGTGCATTCCAAGATGGACCAAGTTGTTCCCTCCATGTGTGCTCCCTGCATGGGGGATGAGAGCCATGCCATGTTGTTTGCATTTGCAAAGCTTGCTCCAGACTTTTTTCACACACTGAAGAATTTCTGTTTGTTTCTGTCCTTGAAAGGACAAAAGGCTTAGTACTTTAGGGACATGGGTCTTGAGGGATTATTTGAAAACTGTGAGTTTTATGACCTTTCAATTCTCTTGGTGTCATAGGACATAATTTTGGCATGTAACTGTGAGCCTAGTGGTGATCAGCACACCAGAGCCTGAGCTTAGGAGATTCTGTAGTCATATGGGGAGAAGAGATTTTCTCTCCTCTGAATTAGTAAAATTAACATTAATGCTACCATGCCCGTAAGATTTGTTGTTTGTGGCTACAGAGGTTGCAAATGAATCACCTGCAGAAGGATTTGGGTGCAGAAGAGGAGGCTCTTTCCCTCTTCACCTTTGTCTGCAGCTATCAGATAATCTGATCATTTCCTTACAAGATACATTATCCTTTTAAGTGGGTCCAGCCCACTAAAATAATAGACACGAAAATGCTACAATAAAAGAATAGCAAGAGCCCAGAGTGCTTGTTAGAGCTGTTTGTAGATCGTTTGCTCTTCACTGTGACTGAGTTTTTCCACAAGTTTCGTGTGAAATATACTGTGGGCAGCTGGCATCGAGATATTTTTCTTGGATCTTTCCATTTTAGATGAGCAGGGGCTACATTATGAAGCAAGACCCATTTGTTCAAAAGGGCCCATTAGGTCTAAACTGAGGGGCTACAGCATCAGATTTTGTGCTGTGGGTGGCTTTCTTAGAGCATATGGTGATCGAATCTGTGTTCTCCTCTTCTCATACTGAATATGTCATGAGGAGCAGCAAATCCAGAAGAGGTTTCTCTGTAGAAAAGACGTTCAAATTACTTTGAGTTTTCCCGGTATCTATCATGGCAGTATGTTCCTGCAGGGCAAGGGACAGAGCTCTGTCAGTTGGGCTTGCAGTAAAAGGGCACAAGTGGCACAGAATGACTTAGGAGATAATGAAAAGGAGGAATAGCAAATGAAACAAACCGTAGTACAGTCCTGACAAAGCATAGAGATGATGAAAACATCCAGTACCTGCCCCTCACCCCACCCCCCAGTACAGTGTGTCATTCAGGGCTCTTCTCACCAGTGCCAGAAACTCTTTGTGGAGAAATTTCAAAAGTTAGCGCCTTTCCCTGTTCCTCAGTGGGGAGGTCACCACCCTCGATGCAAAGGCAGCAGATATGAATGTGTGATTGCGTATAAACTACCACAGATTGTGGCTGGTTTGTTTTAATTTAAACATCTGCATGGTATATTAATACACAGAGCAGGAGAATGAGACAACAGGAGGGTGGAAACACTTGACTGTATTGCCAGCCAAGAGGGCAGGTGGGAAGTGTAATCCTGTAGTCTTCCCAGTGCAACCTGATGGTGCTCTCAGGTCAGAGCTCTTGTTCTAGAAAGCACTTCTACCCTGGTTGTCAGAGGGTCAGTTTTGCACTCAGAAGTTCTTTTGTATAGATGCATGCCTGTGAAGGGGGTGACATGATGGCAGGAATGGGTAAAGAAACACTCTTGGTTTTGAACTCTGTGGCTACAAATGCACTATCAAAAAACCCCCAACAACCTGGATTCAAAAGAGTACAGCATGTGTTAGCAGTTTTTATGGGAAGTGTCTTTTACTGCAAAGAAAAATTATTTTTTAGCCTGAAGGTTAAGATACAGCAAAAGCCTATTTAAGTTAGCCCATAGAAACATGGATTAGCCATAGTTAAAGACAAAAGGGCATACGTGGAGACTGATAGAGAAGCAAAAGTGAACTGGAATAGTTCATATCTCACTGAATCTGAGAGTGTACGCTCCATTTAAAATGATAATTTATGGAGGTCTGATTGCCAGGTATTCAATTTGGTCCTGGAATCAGTTGAACTCAGATTATATTTGTGGAACAGTCATACTTTGCACAAATATTGTCAGTGTCAGCTGTATTGAGCAGTCTGTGCTTTTTTTTTTGGTATTAAGCATAATTATAATTAGTTGAGTAAAATGACAATTATGTCCTAAAGGGACCTCTTCCAAAAAAAAATTATGCAATGCTACCTATTGCAAGTCTCGTAAGTGGCTCCATAATCAGATTCAGTCATCCTTTCCTCTGTCTTGATGGCCTGTAACCTACAGAATCTGTTGTTAATTTGTGAGTTTGTGGTCTGAATGGAGCTTGCAGAGAGGGTCAACGCAGAGTTAATGCCGAGTACCCTCTTCAGAGAGCCTGGTGAAAACACAGCAGGGCTGGCCCAACTCGGCCCTTGCCTAAGGTCACCATCTTTAGCCAAACTCCAGAACCATTGGACCTAGTAAAGTAGTTCTGCCAGAATAGCAAACATTTCCTGCTGAACTGAACTTGAAAGAGCTCAAGAGCTGGTCATGTAAAGGAGAGAGAAAATGTTTCTCAGAATAATCAAGAAAAGCTTATCTTTGCTCTGGTCTTCATCTGACAGCGTGAACAAGGGACCACAATGATAAAGAAGAGATGCTTGTATAAATGCTTGATGAATGATAGGTTAAATTGAATATGAGGTCATGCAAAGTTTGTAGCAATATTAAAAACTAAAAGGGTAATTTAGAAACCTGCAGGTTAGTTGCAAAGTGCATTTTATAGACACAGTGGTGAACATTGTTCTCTGAGAAAGGTCTGGAAATGCAAAGTGTGGGTTACGTCTCAGTTAAAAAAATTCTAGAGTGGACCTAAATTTGAAACCTCCTTTTTCAAAACTGAGTAGTCCTCCCAAGCATGGGTCAGGTGCAGTAGAATGGTCTTGAGTTCTGTTCTGAGAGTGAGGTGGGCAGACCTAAAGCATTCAGAAGTGAGAGCACATATGGATTTTGCTGAGGTTTGTGTCCAAGAACAGGGTCACGGGTATCGGTCAGAGCAACACTTTCAGGTGCACAGTGAGGGCTTTTTGCTTGTGGGTACTGCAAGGCTGAAATGCTGAGCTTCAACTTCTTCATAAATGAAGCAGGACTGGGAAATGAGCTGTTCTGGGAATATTTGAACTTTAATAAGCTAATCTTTAATAAAAAGGCCACTCACACCATTGCAATCCAAAACTCACATTGTAAGAGATTCCCTAAGGAAGGCACAAATTAGAATTTGTTGTTTTCCAAGATTTTCAAATTCATGCATAGCAATCTATTATCTTCCAAGCCAAGGGCATTTCCTATTTCAGTTGCATAAATACTTACCCTGGCCATTAGACATGGGACAAATACTAAAAAAAAAGTAACCTTTTGGTTGGTTTTTCGTTTTTTTTGGAAACCTTCAACCCACACAGATTAATATCGGACGTTTTGCACCTATTGAATAGCCCCCAGGGAACTCCCATAGCTCAAATCTCAGCTGTTGCATAAAACCAGATACATTTCAGATTAACTGTTTTTTAGATTTTCTAGCAGCATAGTTTCCAAAGGAGCAGCAGGGAGATCTTTGTCTTTAGAGAATAAAGATAGTGAGAACACCTATACTTGACACGTCCACCCTTGTCAGAACTGTGAACCTGAGCTTGTGTGAAAGAAACTGTGCAAAAAGTCCTGGTGGAGAAACATCTGCCACAAATGCTTCAGTAGGGAAAAGATACTGTCTGCCCGAAAGCTGTAGAACAAATTCACAAATGCAGCATGTTGCTGTTTAACAGATATACGTGGCCTTAGGGACCCATGTGGCTCCATTACTCGTCCAAAGTTCAAAATAAAGAGAAAAATAAGTTTTGACAGTCACTTCTGAGGGAAGTGATAACAGATCAAAGGACTTGCTTTTATTGCGATATTTTCATCATTATGGAAAAGAATCACTTTGGACTTTAGCTGCTGTTTGAAATCTTTACCTTTTAATAAGTGAACTCTGTAAATGTAGCTCAGAGAACAAAGGTTCCTCTTTTACAGTTAAACTTTTAACCCTTGAGGTTGAATTGGTGGAGACCAGAGGGAAAATCCACTGTGTTTCCACTGAACTTTTTACCCTTTGAAAAAAGCTGAACAAGTTTAAAGTTCATACACTGAGCAAGAGGTCTCTACTGGGGATTTCTGGTATTATTAACTTCCTGACCTCAGATAATTAAAAGGGAAGAGTGGAGGCAGTGCAGACTTTGACTCAACTTTGAACTTTTAACCTCTTGAGGAACGTTTTTAGTGTTCAAGTGGTACACACAGTAAACTCTCTTATTAACTTTCTTTAACCCATGGACACGAAAACTGTCAGCAGGCCAAAATTATCCTTTGTCCTTTATGTCATATTTCTATTTGTGTAGCAGCTAAAACTCTAGGGGGATATTGTTTGGATACAAAAAGTGACAGAGACAACTCTTTTCCAGGAACTGGCAAGTACAGTGTAAAAGCAAAGGGAGAAGCAGCCATGAATCTGCCAGGCACTGCAGAGGGGTTTGTAATTCAGGCTGTGCTGGGTTTTACCTTTAGGACATACACCAGTGTCTTAGTGCTGCCCCTCAGCAAAGTTTTCCTTGCAGAGTGGAGGTGTTTTATCTCTTCCTCCGACTGGGCTTTGCTTCCTCAAGCATTAAAAACAGTGATACTCAGCAGCCCAGGAGATTATGGAGTTATTGACTAGGAAATAATCAAACAAGTAGCATTGTGAATTCTTATTTAAGAACATAAATTGTACTTCCTCACCTCTACCATATAAATGAAATAATGAAATAAAAAAAATCTTTGCTTCTTGTCTCAGCAAGATGGAGATTATCTGTGATCAGTTGTTTGTCAGGGATACTATTTACTATGAACTAGTCTGGGGAACAATGTGGGAAGCTGTAAAATTTTCACTTAAACTTCCTAGCGTTAGTGTTATTGGGGTGTAAAATAGAATTATTTTGAATCTATGTAGTCAGAGGTAAAAGAACTTAGCTGGAAAAAACCAACAAAGAATATTGCATGAAAATATTTCCTGAAAGAGAAAGCTATAAGCTTCTGGGACAAAATGTCAATATCCTCTCAATTTTGTAACTATAAGAAAGGAAGAACACAAGCGAGTTTGTGTCTTATGGTTCCCTAAACGTTTATTGCATATTATGGTGTGTCCAATCATAACAGTTTTTTGTCATCTCCTCTAGGAACTCAACAGTGTTCAGTGTAAATTGTAGCATTCATTTCAGTTTTCTTTAGCTGCAGAAACACAATAAGAAAAATAATGCAAAATGTTTTTTGGAAGCAGATGTGCCAGAGCATGAAATTGCTTTATTAAGATTATTAGATTAGCAGAAAAATCTCGAGGCAGGCTAGATGTTATGGCAAGTATGGATGCGTGCACCTTGAAAGTGTTGAATGTGGAAGATTTTTCAAACCTCTGTATAAAAGTCAGCTGAACACTAAAAAAAAACCCCACACAAATCAAATTGTTGTTTTGTGGATCATCCCCTATGTCCCAGAGGAAAAGAACTCTTGAAAATTCTGGCAAAAGTGTGCCTCTACTCGGAAAGGCACTAATTAGCCTGGTTTTCTATTGCTTTGCATTTCTTTTCTACTGTTTAAAAATATTGTCTACATTACCAGGTAGTGTGACACAATTCAAATATGTCTGTGAAGTGAAACTGAGTGTGCTAGAACCCAATGTTTGTGCTGCGTTAGTCAAAAACCACAGTGGAGGGAAGAACACTCGAGTTGCTACATATAAGAAAATTAATAACATTTCTTTTTCTCAAGCATAGATTTAAACATGGATTTTCTCATGTCCTGGGTGGGGACATGGCCACCTCTTCAGGGCACGGTGAAAGGGAGATAGGGATCTGCTTATAAAACCCAGCTTGCCTCTGTTCCACTTGCAGAGTGGAGCGAATCCTTTCCTTGTGCCTTGGCCTGGGAGGAGAGCATGAAAACTATGGCAAAGTCTCATGCTTGGCTGAGCTGGTCCATCCCCTGCTGCACCAGCAGCACCCAGCAATCCACAGGCTGTGCAGGATTTCCCTGCTCCCTTTGCAACTTTGAGCTCTGAGGGTTCTCCAGATTTTCAGCTGCAAGGTAGGAGGCTTCAAAGTCTGGTCACTAGGCCAAAGTGGGCATTTTTTCATGTGGATTGTAAAAAGCACTCTTAGAACAAAGGCTCAAGTCCTCCAGAAAAGCTTAAACCCATGCAAAAAAGTATGAGGTTAGTAAGAGCATCTGTCCTAGCAGGTTACCCAGATTTTATTTGTTTTTCAGCACAGACACAACAGTGTGTTTTTCCCTGATCCAGATCACTGAGCTGAGTTAGTGCAGAGTTTTTCCAAAAAGCATTCAGCTTGGTTGGCACAGAAAATTTCAGCTGGAGCTAGACAAGAGAAGTTTGGCAAAGTTACAGGCAATTGATAGCAGGGTGTTTATCATAACAAGCATTGGGAAACCTTGCTACCAGCCCCTCCTGCAATCTCACAGTTCCCACACGGAGCCAGAACATGTAAAATCAGCGTGAGTGTGTTCGCACGTGAGCGTGGGGATGGGTGGAAAGTGTCCACATGCACATGAGTTTGTGTGTACTGCACATAGAGGGCTCTTCAGGAGGCAAATATATGATACAGGAAGATATTGTTGGGACAAAACTACACTGTTTTGTTTTTTTTCCCTGAATGGAGCATACGGGTATTATGGAAAGAGATAAAATATAAACCAAATATTTCTTGTCATCTTTATTTAGGTGGAGAGCAAAAGTTAAATGGTTTCAGTATGAAACCATGTCAGGATAAAGTTTTCAAACCGAAAGTAGTGTTGTCAGTCCTGCATTCAGCCCATAGGTCAGTACCTTTATCCCATGCTGAATGTAGGTAGCTTTTCTTTCCACTGCTTTCTGCATGGGTGTGTGATGCACAGAGTTTATAAAAATTGGACAGCAAAATTCTCACCTGGCCCTGCACATTGAAACAAGAATGAAAGAGGAATCCTGGTAAATGTCACATCCCACACACTCTGCCCTTGAGTCCTTCAAAGCCAAATGTCCAAGGCTGAAATGTATTGCGTGGAAGGAAGGAAGAGGAATTAAAAAACCTGCTCCAGCTCGCACAGGGATTCTTACAGCCTAAGTCTGGTCAAGGTGAGGGACAGAGAGGAGATGTAACTGAATAAAAAACCCTGTTTGGGCATTCAGGGGGGATAGCACCCTACTTACTAGACCCAAATGGGAAGGCCACCCCTAGGTCTAGGCATGTTAGGGTAAGAATAACAGCAGTGACAACTGGCAGCGGCCACATCCGTCCTTTCCTGGCATAGTTCTGCCCTGCCTGCAGCTGTGCTTGGCTGGTTCAAACACAGCTCAGAGGGGCAGACTGATGAGTTGAGGGCCAAACACGAATTCTGTAGTAGAACTTGATCCTATTAAAACTTTCTCCTGCACGATTCTTTCACTGATGGCTCTTGGCACCCGTTTTACCCCTCACACCAAGTGATCATGTGGCCTTGGGAAGACCCTGACTTACAGTGCCCAGCAGGAGGAGGGGTTTCAAGAAGGAGTGCAAGGAGAAAGCTTTGGCAATAAAAAGGAGCCATACAGGAAATTCAGGAAATGATTCCTTGGCAGACAGAAATCAGGCTCTTCTGAAGGTATGTGTTTCATGTCCTCGTTGTGTTTCTTAAAGGCAAGCTTGGAAAAATCTCACCCTGGCTCATTTTCATTCCTCAGCTGTTGCTCTCTTAGATTATGTGTAGGTCTAATAACATGCAAAGATTTTTCTGTAGTGACTACTACTTATGCCAGGTTAGCTGATGGATGTGTGTGTCTGTTTTTATTAGTTTATGACTCTGCAGAGAAGACATTTGAATGTCCACAGGGATGAAGAAGATATGATCCCTGCTGAAAACTGCTTGCAATCAAATTTGGGAATTGATCATGAAGGATGACAGGACACAATGGTGAATAGATGTAGGCTGAGCAGGAGTTTTATTAGAAAAACAAACTTCATGCTTATTAAAGCCTTCTTTCTTTAAGGTGGGTTAGAATGAGGTTTTGGTTCCGTTGGGTTTTTTTCCATGTGAGTAGGTCTGTGGGGTTGATCCATTGCTAAGGGTGTTAAAAATTATGTGCCTAAAGTTTGTGAAGTAGCCAAGCAGATACTGGTGTAAAAATCAAAGGAAACTTTAAATTTAAGATTGAAGCTCATCCTATAAAGCTGAACTTCTCACAAGCCAACACCAGGGTAAACAAGTTCTCTCCTGTTTCTTTTTCTCTTCTGTGCCATGGTTGTACCTCCAACAGTTTAACAGAAGAGCATTCCAATCAGGTTACCAATTACATTTCAGACCTTGCTGGCTAAGCTGGCTTCTGGCAGAGGAATCTTCCTCCCTTGAATGGTATTTTCTTGCCAGGAAGGGAGAGCATATTACACTGCATTCGGTAAACTATAGAACTATACAGAAGGAGGGACCCATTAATGGTCTTTTTTGTCTTCATGTACAAATTTCTTAGAATTTGCTTATTCTTTTTTTCTCTCAGCAGTGGGACTTCTTCTTTATTCATCACAGAATAAAGATCAAAGCATGTTTTTGTATCATGCCTTGTGCCTAACCAAAGCCAGATAATGAAATGTATTCTTGTGTTCCTTGGTGCAGTTCCTTGGGTGAGGCCAAAAGACAGGTAATTTTATTTTAGAAAAATAAGTGTTTAAATCAGAGGTGCTAGTGAACAGGAGAAAAAATACCAAAAGAAGTGTTCAGGCTTCAAATGAAGACATAGTGAATAGAAAATGAATAAATCACAACTGATCAGATTTTTGTTCTTGTAAAAATTTTATTTGTTTCAGTCTTGTCAATTTCAGAAAAAAAGCATCTTAAGACATAAGTGCATGGCCTAATTCATATGATAAAATGCTAAAATCTCAGCCCAAAATCCCACCTTACTGGCCACAAGTCCATCAGGACTGCTGGATACTGTACTAAAGGAATACGTGTTTGTATGTGTGGGATTTTGGATGTTTATTATTATTCCCAAGGCTCTGTTTTTTGACCTGCCACAAAAGTCAAATCAGAGCACAAAACCGTTGTCTGTGACCATGGTGAGGATACCACAAAATCAGTGGTCACAAGTAGTACAGAAAAGATTATTATCAATTCTGTGTTACTGAAAAATTACTGCTAGTAGCTCAGAGATACATGCTTTACTTCCTCTTGTAAAGGACCCTTATTATGCTCTGGAAATACATGATTATAATGAATTACTATTTATCCAGCATCACATATTGTCAAAGTCAGAGAAGAAACAAACAACTGGTGTTTCCTAAATTCTCGCTATTTGAGGAAATGGAGGTAAACTGTAGTAAAAGGGAAAGTTCAACAAAATCAAAAAGAGGAGCTGAGAGTCTGAGCCAGTGAAAGAACATCAGGAGTCATCATTTGGCTGGAATTCTGGCTGAATCCCAGCTTTCCCTCCCAAGAAATGCAGATTCACTCTCCTTTTAAAGCACATTACCACCTAAGCAAAAAAATCCTCTCGTCTCTGCTAGTCACAGTTGTAAATTTGACATGCTTGCTTTGCTGGTGGATATACACCACATTTAACATTTAACAAAGTGCATTTGTGTTGGGCCATAAGATGTTTTTGTAAACAAACACCCTGTCCCCTGAGGACCGGTAATTTTAGCGCTGTAAGGGACCTCACATTTTGTTTCTAGCACTGATAACACCTAATGTAAACACCCTTCCCCAAGGAAGAAAGGGGAAAAGGAAGAATACAGAAAGCACTCTATGAAAACTTAGTTAGAACTACCCCGAGCCTGCGTTTTCTCCCAGAGGTGATGGGCCCAGCCCTGCACCCTCCCTGAGTGTGCCATTTTGTCCTTTTAGGGTAGCAAACCCCGGTCTGTAAAGTTCACGGTGGCACAGGAGCCACAGCCAGTTCCAGGAATCCGCTGCCGCTCCCCGGGTCAGCTCGATGTTGCTTTCATCAGAAGTGTCACTGCAGTGGGGAGAACTTGTTATAACGAGCTTCAGGAGGCAGTGACATAATCAGGTCAGGTGGAGGTGCATAAACAAGGGAGAAGGGAACAAAACCCGCTGAGAAATGTGTATCTTTCTATCCTGTTCCTGGGAGACATGAAGTAAAAAGCCTTTGCTCTCACCTGCTGGCATGGCATCCTTGCTTTCCCCTTTTCTCTTTTTGGCTGTAAGGCATTTTTGTCACTGAAACCTGACAATCCAAGGACATTTCCATCCATTGCTGGGATCTTAGGCAAATCTTCCCTTTCTTCTTGTTGTTACAATGGCAGGCAGATTTTTTTAATAGTCTGCTTTATGGTTATATACCCCCCACTGCAGGGATATCCATCAGGGAGACAGAGAGAGGACAGGGTCTCTCCAGAGGCTTCGGGGCCGCTGGGGAGGGAAGAAGAGGGGATTTAAGGGAATATTGTATGTTGCAGGAACATCTAGAAAGCTTGTGTCTCTGATGATGAAAACATTCCCGGGCTTTTGTGTTTTTCTCCTCTTGTGAGCCAGTTGAGAGTTATTCATGACAACCACGATCTGAACAGAGCCAGAAAAAATACCATGTTATGTAATTTGCATCTGGAGATGGCACATGCTAATGGGAACTTTGGTTGATTAGAGAACAGTCTGCTATTGCAAATGAGGCTGAAAAATACTTTTTCAGTTAAAAAAAAATAAGGCATTGAAATTACTGGAGAATCTTCTTTTCTGTTGTGACACAACAGGTATCAGAAGCAGGGCCTGGAGTCCTGGCTGGAGGATGAAGCACGGTGTATTTATGGGGCATTTAGAGTACATACATGCATGGCAGTATTTAACACAATCTCTTTCTGTATTACTGTAAGGCGGGTGATTTAATGAAGAAGAAAGACGGCAGATTCTGTCCTTTGTGCTGTCACTCTGAGCAATTAATTTTTCCTTTGGAGGGAAAGAGCTTGGAAAATATTAAAAGGTGACTTCATCAGTCCCATCTCCTTTAAACATCCAAATCAACAGACAAAGGAAGAGGCTTGTGATAAGAGGGAAATGGGAAACATATTTTCTGCATGAGAAAGTTGGATTTTTGTGACCTGCTGCAGCACCTGTGAGAACTCGTGGTTTAAAGGGACCAGTTTTAGGCAGCCCTCTTGGGAAAGCTCGATATGCTCTAAAATGAAGATGCAGTTGGCAGACTGGATACTGTGACCTTCCCCTTACAGCTGGAGACTGCACTGACAGTAGTGGGCGAAGATCTGCAGGGGTTTTGGACAAGACTGATGTCCTTGTAAGTACAATCTCCTGCTTCTGGCAAGAGAGTGGCAGCGTGTCACTCTCTGTATTTGGATTATTACCATGCTTTCTACCTACTTACACTTCACTTGCAATTTTGGATAAGTAGAGTCATCGTGTTCCTTTTATGCCCCAAGGTTTTGTCTGGTACAGCTGTGCAGTGTTAACAGCTGCTGGTTTTTGTTACAGAAGTAGTTGCATTTTAGGAATAGGCAGCGAGATTTCTGCTGTACAGTTTGTTCAGCCAGTTTGTGAAACACTTGGTAGATCCAGGTGTGTAAAATAGTACTTAATAATATTTATCTTACACTAATAGTAATAATAGTTTGATAAAAAGAGATTATGATGCATGTTTTGATGTGCAGTTTACTACTGATTTCTTATACAATATGAAGAAAATCCCGTGATCATTTTGCTGAGCCTCATTGAACAAAACTACAGGTCTAGAAGTTAGATTCCTATTCTGCAGCTTAGTCATTAAAATTAAAAAAAATACTCTATCATTTGTATTTACATTCTTGCTGCAAAACAGGTCACCCTGCCCTTTGAGTTCTGTTTTCCACAGAATGGGCCAAATCTGTTCCCAGGGTGACTCCTTTGACTCCAACACAGTTGCACAAGAGATGACTGTAGTTCATGAATTCTGCAGAATAACTCTATTTTGATTAGGGATAAAAAATTAGAGTTTGTGTGGAGTCTTATTCCGGTGTGGTTTGGTTTTTTGTTTAGGGTTTTTTGGTTTTTTTTTTTCTTCTTCTTCTTTTTCTTTT
>VZRQ01007802.1:4627178-4792828 GCA_013397975.1 Machaerirhynchus nigripectus | reverse complement strand
TTCAAGAAACCTATTTTATATAGTAAAACTACTATAAATATATATTTATCAAAAGCAATGATCATGTGGTACGTTTTGGTGAGAGCTTCGGTATGTTGCTGTTGCTTGAAGTAAACCTGTTTATTTTTCAAAGATCCATAGAAGTCATTATTATTATTATTATTATTATTATTATTATTATTATTATTATTATTATTATGGCACAGCACAGACTCTCTGGTGGTTTGATTTGCCAGGTCTCAGACAGCCTTAGAAGAGTCTGCTGGTTGTTCACCCAGCTCAGTGGATTCTTCCATTCACCATGAGGTGATCCTCTATGTCAGCTTGCCCTCTGAGAAGTGTAGCACATTTTGTTTTATAGCTGAACCAGCAAGGCTTTGTGTTTTGAGCAAAGGAATGCCCTCAGCCATGGCACTGAAAATTTTGCACAATGGTGCTTTTAGCCTGTAATGTGTTCTTCTGCAAAATCTTTCCAGAACCTTCTTTTCTTCCTTTTAAATAGGAAAACAACTCCTTCGGAACATCCCATCTTTCACACAAAATCTTAAGTTGACTCACAAGTAACACAGAGAGGCTTCAGTGTCCTACTTTAGGTATCCATTTAAGTGCTGCTTTATCCTTTAATAAATAATCCAATATCCATTGGCTCCTTTGTTAGACTGGAGAAAAATATATTATTTACACTTCCCTTCTCTTTTATAAAGTAGCTGTTGCTGGGGTCACTTTGAGTATTTTGTATTTTCCATTGTGACAGACTACTGAAGCTTTTCAGTGGAGGTACCTGCAGCACAGACTGAGGCAGATTTGGCTGAATAAATTCTCTCGTGGGACACACATCTGGTAGAAGGTGCTATTAAATTTTCAGATTATTGACGTGATATTAGGGGTGGCAGAAAACAGCATACAATATGTCTAATTGGGGGAAAGCTATCCCTTTAATTTCTTTAATTCAATTGGTCTTTGCAGGTGCACAGGATGCTTCTGTGCATGTCATATTTACAGAATTGATCTCTTTGTATGAAATATTTGGCTCCATGTGGCTTAGAGCCAAAAAACCAAGTAAAAAGCTTGCTAAACCAAGAGGTAATAGTTTGAAAACAGCATTTTTTCACTCTAATCTGCATATTTGACCTTGAATATGCCTCTAAGTCAAGCAATATTCTTAAGAGGTGGTGGCAGGATGTAGGTTTATTTCTTATGATGACGTTCTCCAGGCTGCTCTCAACCGTGTTTCTGTATGGTAAGCCAAACTTATCCTTGGAGTAAGACCATTTTAGTCAACGGATGCATTTGGCCCATTAACTTTAGCCTGCCATAAAGTCAAGGGCAAAAGGATATTCTTATGCAAAGCAGAATCACTGTAGATGTGCTACTAATCACTGAGGATTAGAACGAAGATATTCTTGTCTTCAGAGAACCTTCATATGGATTTTCAGCTTTTTTTTTTTTTTTAATAGCAAAATTACAAGGATTTTATTCTCCCATTTCTCAAGACAAATCATAGTTTTATCTATTAACTTGAAGTGGTGAAACTTTATTAGAAATGCAGTTGTTTCCCGAGTATTTTATTACTTCTGTGTGTGTGATTGCTCAGCAATGGTAGTTCTAATCACAATATCATAAACTGCCTATGGGCACAATGGTAGAATGTAAGTGCAGTTCCCAGTATTACTGTTTGGGCTTGGATATTCTTTTAAACCTCTATATTTCAAAGGAAAATAAGTTCAAAACATCTATGTAGGACTGGACCCCATTCACCTTATTCTTGTAAGTAGATGACAGGGATTCAGCAGGAGCACTTGGTGGAATATGATGACATCAATTATCCTTAGGGTCCCGAATCTAATTTTAAGTGACATTTGATATTATTATTTTTTATAATACAGAATGTTATGTCTGAAAAAAACCACTAATATCCTTCCAGTATTCTGAAGACCCCATGACATGAGCAAATTAAAGGGATTTTCTCCTTCAAAATTAACACTTCTTACCAAATCTCACTTTGTACATTTTTTGTTTAGACTCAACATTATTGGATTTTAGCTGTAAATACTTTATAGTCTGTTTCATATATATCTACACATATATAAATGAGAGCAAGTGATTTCATTCATAAAGAAATGCAGCTCATCACTATATTTAATTACAATGTTCTGAACAGAAATACATAGCCAGTGGGAATAGGCCTATTGATTAAAAACTAGGGTAGCTTCTGTTTAGTCTGTTGGAGTCTCTTCCTCTTTTTCCCAATTACTGTGTGTAGGAGAGGTCAGTTTGACTGCATTATAAAATTAGGTTAAGAGACAGTATTTCTCTCCCTGAATTGCATGTGATCCATTTCTTAAGAAAAGACACAGTAGAATAATTTACCTCCGAATTCAGAGCACTTTGCTGTGCCTGGCATTAAGAGCTTTTACTTCATCCTTCAAATTCCTCATTGCAAACCCAAAGATGCCTGAGAAACAAAGGACAGTACAAACTAATATTCACATGAGTTTAAATAGTCTGGTTTGTGTGATGTATTTGCCTTCCATTTGAGGGAAATTTGCTATGGAAATTAAAATGGATGCTTGGAAATCATAAAGAAGAAGTCAGAGCATCATGAGGATTTTCTAGAGGTGGATCTCACAATAGTGTTTGAGAATTATATATATTCTTGGGGACAGCATCTCTTATCCAACAGCCTTCTTGTGCTCTCTGAGCATCTGCAGCAGGGAGAAAAGTGGGCTGAGAGCTGCTGAGCTCCAGGGACATGGATTGCTGCATGTTCATCAAACAGGTGACTCCTCTGTGGCAATTGTTTTTGTTTTGTACTGCAATCAGGTTAATACTTGTCCAATGAAATATGCTAATTGATGAAACACAACAGTGTTGGTATATGAGTAAATAGTGTAGTAAGATTTCCCAAGAAGATTTTGCTTAATGCTGGTCTTCAGTGATTTATAAATTGATAAAAAACAGAGCTGGAAAGGATGTTGAAGGGACATTCCCTCTGTCCTGAGACTGGATCAGTCCTACTTAAAGCATCCTGAGAGATGCTTTGTCAGGTTTGATCTTAAAAACTGCCAGCATGAGGGCTTAGTGGCCCACCCAGGCAATGTGCCTTTGCACTTGGAAATAAAAACCTTTTCCTGGGAGCTGAAATCTGCTTGGTGCAATTTAAGCCCATTATTTTTGTCCTCTCCAAAATGGATAAGAAGAAGAATTTATTTCCCTCTTTTTTCATAGCAACATTGAACATAATAGAAGGCTGTTATCATGTCACCTCTCAGTTCTCTAGGCTAAACAAACCTGGTTCTTTCTGTACTCTCCCAAGGGTCAGTTTCATCAGAATTCTGATTATTCAAGAAGTGTTTGGTGAAACTTCCACTGGCTTTGGGAGCCGAGTTACAGCTGCACTGTAAAAACCTTGTATTTGCAAAGCATCCAGACTTAAACCAGCCACTTTTACATAAACGCCTTGTAACCCACGTCCGTGTCTAAATGTGTTTGCTTAAAAGTGACCATAGTACATCTCAGCCACGACCTTGTGTATCCACCCTGGTGGGAGCACTCAGCCTGGGACTCGTGTGCTTTTGGGAATGTACCTGGGACAGACGGGTATCTGGAATACTCACATGGCATAACAGCTGCTGGTGAGTAAAGATTGTTACAAAGACATACAATAAAGCAGAAAATGTGTTTACAAGTACTCAAGTGGTGCTGCATGTATGGTAGTGTACAGAGTTACTTGAAAGAAAGGCCAAAAACAGTTACAAAAAAATGTGTCTCTATTCTCCTTCAGCAATTAAGATAATTTAAACGTTTCTGCCACCTCTGCCAGGATAGGCAGAGCTGGATGAGGAAAGAGGATGAAATAAGATCACTCATCTAAAAGACAAAACACTGATGAGAGCGGTAGAACTTCTCTTCAGGTTACTTTGCCATTCCTTTCGTTCCTCTGCAGTATTGAGCTATTCGTCTAAGCCAGCCACTGTACAGTGCCTTTCTGAGTAGTAAATAAGAACTTCTAGAGTTCAAATTGCCTAATCATATTTAGATATCTATTTCTGGATGAAATGAATTGCTGCTGAACCGCTTTTTTCCGCTCCATTAAATTTAACTGAGTCCAGGTGACTAATTTAAATGAGTAGACTCTGCCTAAGTTGCCAACCATGTCCCTTAATGGGATTTGCTTTAGATCCTCTAGGATCTAGGGCAGAAAGTCTATGTTGTGGCCTCTTTAAAAGAAAGCACAGAAAAGATGACGGGCAGTCACTGGGAATTGAGCTGTGTGGCTCCAGTGCTCAGCAGGTGGAAGATCTGACACTGGCATGACTCCAAGGGGAAGTCTGGCATGGGTGGAACATAGTTCCAGACAGGAATTGTACTATCTCTTTCCAAAGAGAAAGGGAGCAAGAGTCAGAAGCAAAGATGAACACGAGAGACCTTAAAAGACTCTTCAGAGGAGGACAGCAAAATAAAGGAGGATTTAAGAAACAGCTTTGGTGGAGACAGCGGGAGAGAAGCCAGATGTTTAGGAAAGAGCACTGGAAGGCAATCAGAAAAATGCTCCTATTTTACCAAGTTTCCCAGGCAGAGAAGTCATAAGAGGAGTATGTAGGAATAAAGAGGAATAGGTAGGAATTTCCTCTGAACGTCTATGACTTCTGAGAATTAGCAGAAGATCTGACTCTTTAGACTTCAGGAATGTTGACAGCTGCTGGAGAGGAAGGACTGGAACAGAGATTGCAAATGAGGGATACACACAGTATTCTTTGTTCTTGTTAGGGAGGAATGGGAGACTCTTGAGTTTGTACTTAAGTGACTGCAAAGGATGTGAGAAGAGAGGGGATCTCCATGCTAGAGGTGGAGGACTAATTGAATGAAGTTCAGCTGAAAGTTTGGAAATTACCAGGATAACCAGAAGAAAACTGAAACCCCCATGCTACAGAAGGGGCAACAGGCTACAATAATACCTTTGTCCTAAAGTCTGAGTTCCATAAATCATCCTCCCTCAGGAGCAGCCTTGGAGAGTAGTGGTTGCTGGCTCTAAGGTATGACTCTTCCCATGTTACTTCCCCTCCTGTTCCCGTGGTGCTCATTACCTGTATCTTTAGCCAGTTGCACTGCACTTTGTCTGGGCTCAATATGTGGTCAGACAGTATGGACTGAAGTCAGAGCCCTGCCCATTCCTTCTTGCTGATGTTCTCTGGAGATACAGCAAGTTCAAGAGCAACTGTACATCTAGATAGGTAGTTCTGACTCAAGACAAGTGTTCTTGAACTCCTACCAACTACAAGTGATAACTTTTTACCGACAAAAATGGAGTAGGTCTGACTTACTTACATCTCTTTTTGGTAAGTACTAAAATACAGCTTTATTCAAATCTTATATGTGACTCTGAAGAAAAGTTTGTTTCAGTTCTGGCTCGTCATTCTGTTTTGATTGGTAGGTATGAAACAGAAGTTTCTCTAAGTTTTGGATTGCTACCTTTCTCAATCTAATAATTGGGTAATGTCTCATCTTCACCTAAGTATGAAATCAAAGTACAGATTAACAGATTTGTCAGTTTCAATCCAGGAAATCTTCACTGAGTAGGAATTTGTGGTTGGTATCAAAACGTGCTTCAAGCTACAGCAGCAGTTAAGCAATAGCCTGTGTCATGTCAGGATTGACTTACAGAGGGACTTTCCTGTCTGAGTCAAACACTAGGCAGAGATCAGTATCCAGAGCTACCCAGTGCTGTGTTAACCTAACCCTGGCCTTGGCTCAGGAAATCTCAGAGTATTCTGTACAAAATGGACAAGTGAGACTGACAACAATCTGTCTAAAAATAAGTGAAGGTCAGTGGTGATGTCATTGTCATTGAGATCATCGAGGTTACAATCCCTGCTCCAGGGAGGAGCAGGGCTTTCCCACATGGCAGAGATGTATTCCAGTCAAACTAAACAAGGCAAAGAGAAATAAGGACTGATTCCCACTCTTCCTTGGCAGAACAGGTAGGAGTTCGGAGCATTCCTGAAAGGAAGCAGGGCAGGATGCCTAAGTTCCTGCATATTTTCAGGAATATTTCCTGCTTCAGTGTGCCTAGGAGTCTACTGCCAACATCTGCAAGATTCAGATTTTAGGCTGAATCTTATTTTAGTTGCCTCTTAAATCTCAGCTGACACCTGTTAGCTGGAAGCCCTTTGTTGTCCAGACTTCTTTGATCAACACTGGCCTGTTGATGCTTATGGCGTAGCTGCACAGATGTAGTCTGAGCTCAACAAGTCCCTGTCTTTCCCTGGCTCTGCATCATTACTGACCACTCAGTACAGCTGGGAGTGATGCTGAAGTTCCTCAGGACCAAGTGAAAGGCCCTGTTCTGTGCTGGGTCAGAAAGGTGATCAAAACATGCCCGTGTATCAGCACATCCTAGGTAACCAAGGAATGGATAGGGACTGGAGATGAGAACAGAGATGGTGGAAAGGGTGGACGGACTGGCAGGTCTATAAACCTGTAAGGCCTTGTCACAGATGTCCAAATGTCACGGGTGTCCAAATTTCACAAAACCACCCTTTCAAGTGCAGGGTGTTCTTATGTTGCTATGGGCAGTGAAAAAAAATTGGTGCAGATCAAGGTGCTTTTGCCTCATGGTTTCATTTTCATCCTTCTTTCCTTGACTCTTCTGGTGCACATAACTTCCCACAAATTCCTTTCTTTCATCTCCAATTACAAATATTCCCAAACTAATTAAATAACAACACTTCTATTTTATGTTTTAGTGATATGAGGCAGACCTGATTAGAGGGTAGGTAGGCAAGGACAACATAAAATTTCTCCATGTATCTATCCTGCAACCTCCTCTGTAGCAAGTTTCCCTTCAGATGTTTTACACAGTTCACTGATGCACATGGAAAATTATGTTGCTGTAGTTAATAACCTTATTTTTTTTCTATTAAATTTATAACCCTTACCAGGAATTAAATGTGAATAAGTCACTTGATGTTTTTGCTCTGATTATAAAATCCATATGTTTCCTGAGGTCTCCAAGTCTTGCCATTTAATCTGACTATAGTGATAATAGTTTTTGGGGAAAATGGCTACCTGGTGAATAACCAAGAAATTTATTACTGCCTAAAACTATAGAGGACATACTTGTTTCTCTTGAAAGCTTAGCATTTTCTGAGATAAAAGACACATGCCCACATGCTTGCACTCAGTATTTTTGGCACAATCCATTTATGTATTTATTTTTTTTTTAACAAATTCTGATGTCATTGTTTACCTTTAACACATTTGATTTAAGTGATATTTAAGGGCGATACATTCAGGTATTTTGCAGAAATAATGACTGGAAAAACCAACTGTCTTTCAGAATTGCTTCCTAAGTATCAGCAACTTGCCAATGCTGACTGTAATACCTACCTTTGTTCACTGGTGCATTTCTCCTTCATGTAATCAGTGGTGCAAAGTCCAGCTGGAGGCCAGTCCTTAGTGGTGTATTCCAGGGGTCAGTCCTGGGTCCGGTACCATTTAACATCTTCATAATGACCTGGATTCATGGGCCAGAAGCTCTATCTGTACTCAAAGCTGACTCTGTTAATGCATTTTTCCTTGTTCTAGCAAACTTATTTGTGTTTGCAGATGCTCGCTGTTTTATTTTCCAAGTTTAATCCTATTGAAGGAGGCAATTATTTCCATGTCCTCTTTGCTCTACTTAATTTGCAAAACGATTTCATGAGACCACTAAAAATTGTGCAATATAAAAATTGAGGGTTTTCACATCCAAGACTTTGCCTAATGTATCCCATGGTTCTGAGTTCAGCAGGACATTCTTAGAGCCTATAGACAAAACACAAACTGGGCTTAGCCGTGCTTGCAAAAGATGTGCTTGGATCTCTCAAACACAACAGAGCATCTTGGTTAAAGGTCAAGGTAGTTTCAGGATGTTACTGGATGTATGTTTGTTAACCAGGGTACAGCTCTGAGTAAACAGCTTATTCTTTAAGCTCCTGTCCTCGTGTGTTTCCAACTGAAGAGTCATGTGAGGGCATTGGGGTTGGTGGACCAAACGCTCAGTTAATTCTGGTGGAGCATCCTCATGCCATCTTGTGTGCAATTTTTAAACTGCATCTCTGTTGTTGCTCTCATGCACAACTCCAAACTGACTGGTGAGTGCAGCTACTAATCCCAACTAATTCTTTTTACCTTCTGTTGTTAATTGATTACTCTAATGCAGGGAAAGTCTCTTAAGTCTAAAGCCCTGCTAAATGCTTGTGTAATTTAAACAATGATGCTTTCCTTTCCTCTCTTCCTTTCCTAGTCTGGTTTATTTAGAACAACTTTAGTAACAGAATCTTCTCTAGCTGATTTTCCTTCAAACCTGACTAATTTTGGAGCTGGTTGATTAACCTGATAAGCTCTATAGGCACTTTGTCTCAGCCTGCTTCTGCTGGGAGAGAGGTGCCTTTGAGTTCCAGGGTGAAGAAGGCCTGTCACTACTTGGCTTTGGCAGGGCTCTTATCAGCTACTGATGAAGGCAGTGTGCTTTGAAGATCCTTGTCAAATCTGTTCTTAAAAATCTTTGTCATAATTTCTGGCTCTTCTTGAGCTAGCCATATTTGGCCGAAATCCTTTTCATGTTGTACATACCCTTGACTTGTCTTGAATCTTGTCCACTTCTTGGCAAGTTTTGCTTTAGATGCCTTGTAGCTGTTTTTCATACCTCTGTTTCATGATTTAGCCAGTCAAGGCAAAAATATTTCCTCTGCTACCTCAAGCAGAGGCTGCTTTCATCTGTCATTTTCATAGTATTTTAGCACTCATTGAATTATTCTCCTTATTTACCACTAGTAGCATCAGTGTTTGTGAATGGTGCTTATGGAATGTTAATCAGTATGGATTCACTGAGTGAAGAACCAGGCCTATATTATTTTCCTAACAGAAAAATGAGAATTTGGAGTTATTGAGGTGACAGTTCCTGTAGTGGCTTCTCACCTTGGCTGAGCTGTAAATGGGAGGGCATGGGGAAAAGAAAATTTGCAGTAGTGAAAATAGGAAAAGTAAGGATGGTAAAGCAAATCCCTCTGGCAGAATGTATTCCCTCTGCTGCACTCCTCCAGTTCATCTGCTCTTCTGTCCTTTGTATTAGCAGGCACAGAGTTTACAAAAGGCAAATCCATCCACTTCTGTTTCTGAAATTCATCTTATTCTTAACTCCATATTGTGACCCATTGTCCCTACTAATATCTGCTGAGCTGAGTGTTCACCACCTAGAATTAGGTTTTGCATTCATGTAAGTCAAACAGAGGAAGGTATCGCAAACTTTCAGTTCAGGAAGCATTTTTCACTTTATGTCTTGCAGTTAGAAAGAGATCAAGTTATCATGCCAAGATCTGGCATCTACCCTTTATCAAAAGGCTGTTTCTGCTAAAGGCCTCTCTCATGAACTGGCTGCTAGAGAGAAGTTTACTTCTGTAAACATCTGAAAGTAGGGTGGTGGCAGTTGTTGTTTGGCAATGTTAAACCAAGGAAACCAGACAGCAAATATCACACTGGCTGAACACTCCCACCAGCTGAAAAAGAGAGAAAGGAAAGTATACGAAGGAGGAAAGAGGGTATTTGTAACACTCAGTTTAGCAGAAATGCAGCACTGAATTATCCCTTCAGTCTGTAATGCTGCGAGTCAGCTGTGCTCTTGAGCTCACTGTGAATGGAGTTCTCACTAAAGTGATTGCCTCACAAATCAGCGAAACTCCCAAGGCAAAATCCAGAGCAACTCTTTAAAAATATATTTCAAAGTGATCAAAGTTGCATGTGTCTTACATTGTTCACCAGGGAGGAGTCTTTCAATAGCAACCAGAGTTAATGCAGTCATGAACTTGAGCATCTTTCAGCAACTGTCTCACATCTTGCTGAGATTATCATCCCATGAAACCTTTTTCCAGGCAATTCCTTAACCAAGCTCAGTAGCTGGAGAGCAGCCATTACATCTTCATCCTTCATCTGGTAAAGCAGCAGAACATTTACCAGTGTATACACAACTGAGAAATGCAATTTGACTGGTACATTAAAGGTATTTGGTGATCTTTAATCTTAGCATAACTGCTGCCCATCAGGGGTGCAGTAATGTGCTTCACAAAGTGCACAAGAGAAGACAAGGCCCTTAATGAGTTTTGGCTGAGCTGGGCACGTTCTGCACAGTGTTGTTCAAATTGTCTCAGGCTTCCTGCCAAGTAATGCAGAAGAAAATGCCTTAGAGTATGCTAGCTGTCTATCAACCTCGCAGAAAGTTTTCTCAAAGACAGTCTTTGATTTGAGAGTCAACCACTATTAAGTTAGTGTCAAAACCCTCTCTAGAGGCAACAAAATGGAGCACAGTTCTGCTGTTACTTCTAGCATCAAAATATTCATCTTGAACTTAAGGCTCTAGGTTATTTTTACAGTGCTCTGTCTCTGGAAGCCAGAAAGGATTTGTAGAGTGAGTTACGTGGCTTAGTTTCTGAAATGATGGGAATAAAAGCTGGGGAATGCACATGGGGACAGGTTGCGACTGTTTTGTAACTGACTTTATTTCAGGAAATAAGAAGGGCTCTCTCTCTCTCCAAGGCAAGCCTCACACTCTAAGCTTCTAACTTGACTCACTTGCACATACTGGCACATAGCCCTAGAGTGAATGGCGTTTGCAGAGCAGTGCCATGACCACCCTCTGGTTCCAGTAGTCTGTGTGCTAAACATGGCAGGTGGGACTGGTCAGAGCAGCTGGTGATGGCATGTTGGCTCTCTGTGGGGCCCAGGGACTTTGCATTGTGTTGCTACCAGGAAAATGCTCTTTGGCCCCTGCCTTTGCCACAGGAGCCTCATGGGCAGGCACAGCGGTCAGCTTGGAATTGGCATTGCAGTGTCTCCTCCACTGGATGGCAAGGTTGCCTCTGTGCCTCATCTCCCAGAGACCACAGGAGAAGCCTTTGAGGAAAGCACTAATGTTTTAGGGAAAATGCCAGGGAATCATCACAATAGCTGCCCAACACAGCCCCCACATAGGGGCTGAGTAGTCATGACAACTGTGGTTATCAAACATTAGCATGGGACAGCATTCAAAAACCATTTTGCAGGCTTTAAATAACTTATCAAGCTGCAGGCTGGCAACTGTGGAGCTAGTACATGACAAAAATACACCTTCTGACTTTGAGGAACTGACAAACAGGACACTGAGCCACAGGTGATCACTAAAGATTCAGCCTAATTGCAAAGGATATGCATAACAATGTTATATGTGGTAGCTGACTGCTCAGGAAATTCAGTTACTCTGCAGAGTAATCTGGGTCTCTGGGTAGCGTATCAATAAATACCTGCTTGAGATCTTCAGCAAGCCAAGCTAGAGACTAAGGATTTGTAATGATACCAGCAGGATATAGACTCTCAAAAAGGCCTTCACACAGCAGCCTGATAAATTTATTGTCTGAATTTCCAAAAAGGCTTTTAGAGCTTTGCCTCATCTGAGTTTGCATTGTTGTAAGTATGTAAGTGTTTATATAGTTTCAAGTAATGGATTTGGAAATGAAGACGGGAATTGAATGCTGTGACTAAATTTGTAGGGCAAAAAGAAACAGGAAGAAAACCTCTAGTGACGGAGAGTTCCTTGGGTATTGCTTCAGAGTGGGCTCATATGCACTTGCCAGGAAGTTTTCATCTCTTACCTCCATCACTTTTCTGACACGGTGTTCTTAATTTCTTACCTTTCCTCATTCACCCCTGATTCCTGTTCTCAAGCTTGTACCACTTCCCTTCCACTGCAGTTTCCCTTTGTTCTCCACGCTCCCTGCAGTGCAAACACATGATGGAGTTACAGTGCTTGACAAATTACATGGCACCAGCTGTGCCACCACTGTGCATTCCTGGCTGACAGCAAACACAAAGGGAAACCTCTGCCACACGGGGGAACACTGAACCAGGAGCTGCATCAGCACAGCTGGAATGAAGTCAGAAGTCTGCAGTCCTGGGTTCCTATGTGGCATCCTCAGCTCTCACTGTGCAGTGTGGAAGTCGGCTCAGCTAACAAAAAGCTGTAGCTGTAGTAGCCTACACGCTTCATAAGAGCTGCTGAACTGGCTGTAGCCATAACACTCTCCAGGGTGGTGGCCCCAGGGTGGTGGCCTCAGGTGGCACAGGTTTTGTAAGCATACTGGGGGAGAAGCCCTACCTTCCAGGGAATGCTCCCTTGTGCACAAGTGTTGGCCGAGATTGTAGAAATGTTTGAAATGTTCACGTGTACTCACGCTGCCTTACGGTACCCACATGCTGCAGAACTGGAGCTCAACACTCTTTAAAGCCTATGCCAGCATTGCACAGACACCTTGGAGGGATGGGGCACCTCACTGGGCCAGCCTGGGACCGGGAATGCTCAGCCCTGCCTGGCAGCGCTCCGCGGAACGGGGATTTGCCGACTGTGCAAACCGGCACGGTGGAATGCTGCGTTAACACGTTTCTATTGCTCCTGGTAACCGAGCTGGCCAGCTCAGGTCTGATTCTAATCTTTCACAGTACACAGCCTTGTATCAGTGGGGAGATCCTCTCCGTGTCTTTAGTCTCTCAGTCTCACAGTGAGACCACCCCATTTTCAGCACACAGGGATTTAGGCACAAACTATGAATGCCACAGCACCTGAGAGGTTTGGGATGAACTCTCTGCAAGTCCATACCTCCTCTGACATACCGAGTAAGCCCACAGAGCCTGCTTTAGGCAGCTGCAATCCAAGGTTGTAAGTAATTTACTGCAATTTTGCATCCTCTTCTTGAACATTTTATTCTGGACTTCTAGCGCAATGAGAGAGATACACTCATGCACAACTCATGCACATCCAGTCCACTCTCTGTTTCAGTGGTTCACTTGGGAGGCAGCTTCTTCAAGAGTATTGGCAATAATATTCTTTCAGCTGTGGGTTTTTCTAAAAGAGAAAAAAAAAAAAAGAAAATGAAAGAGAAACAAGGCCAATCTTCTTTCAGGATTTTTCACTGTTGCCTCTCAGGGTGAAGAGGACAGCCCTAGGACTCTTGTTTTCTCCTTGTCTTGAAGTGATTAAAGTAAGAGTGGCAGTGTGTTTCCAGAGGACTGAAGAATGTTACGAAGATTGTTCTTGCAAGAGACTGTCAGAGTCACGTTAAGGTGAGTCTGTGACACAATGAAAGTCTCATGCACTGCATGGGACAGAGGGCCTTACTTTTACTTTAGTTACAGTAACCCATTGAGAAAACTAGATGTGTGTTCTTCAAATGGAGCTTCTGAATTGCTCCATGAAAATGCTTCCAAACTATTGCCAATCCCATTTTCAGATGCAGACATTCCTAGCTTCTCCCTGTATTTACTATTTCAATGTTTTTTGAATTTGGCCCCAGGGTTTCACATCAGTATGCACTCTAGCTCTGTACACATAAGATTTTCAATCCTTCCCTTTCCCCAGCACTTCTGACTTCAAGAAATTTTAAATGTGCATTTGGTGTGTTTCCTGACCTTGACTTTTGAGCATTCAGGCCAAGCACTCAATCATTACCATATAAGTTCATACCCTTGACACACCATGAGTAATTGATCTCAACTCTCAATTATTATGTTAAGCTTATATGGATTTAGAAGGATGAGATCCTTCCTAATTAACCTCAAGTTTTTTGATAAGATTACACTCAAGATTGACACTGACAGCTCATAATTTATCTGAATTTTAAGGAAGCTCTTCATAAATTGCCAAGCCAGGACTTCAGTGTTATTACAGAAATAGATTTCAAAACACATTAAAAATGCTGAAAATGGGGAAGAGTTTTGTAACAACTCTAACAGGGGTGGAAGCTGTGTTACACCCGCAGGGATGCCTCAAAGAAGCCAAAGGAAGAACCCAAATGGAAGGCTGTTTTTCATGGTAACTAACATCAGCTAAATTTTGTTGATCAAAACAAATATTGAAAAGGTAACATAAGGGGCAAATCTGCAGGTGGTAAAACTCCAGAGCCTGATTCTCACAGGCTTGGCTCCTGGTGGTTGGATTCACTTGAACCTAAGCAGGTCTATAATGAAAGCCGTGCTCTGGGGTGCACCTTGTGTTTGGGATATGAACTCTGCTGCAGCCTAACAGGTAAATTCTGTTCTGGCCATCCCACTGAGCAGTCCTCTCTCCAACCTGCTGCTGCGCCTTTGTTCCTTTAAACTTCACGTCTTTCCGAGCGCTGTCCTTTTTCTAGTGTGGTTCCATGACTTCCAGAGGATCAGCTGCTCAGGGTCAGTCCCCAGTTAGCATCATTCTATTAAGGCCAATGAGGGTTGAATTAACGCAAAGTCAATCAATCCTTGCTAATTCACACCAGCTAAGAGTTAGCTGTAAAAATGTAACAGTTTTTAAAATGCATGTTTAAAGGAATTGATCTTGTTACTGTTCTGAGTAACTATTTTACTGAAAGTATGAGGAGCTGTGGGCTGCCTGGCTGTTATACACCAACAGGATCATATTCCTGCATGACTTTTTACTTACATGGATTCCAAAACAGGAGAAAATGTTGTTAGCAATGCGACTGAAATAGATGATGCCGTGTGACACTGCAAGGAATGCAGCATTTTGTATGGAATGGGATGAATGAGCAGGCACTGAATAAACTAGGGGGAATTTTCAGCAGCTGATTATAGAAGAGCTGCAAGTACTGTCCTACAAACTTGCTTTGTGAAGCAGGACATCAGTGTTCTGATAGGGAGGAATTAATATGGACTCAGGTAAAATGGGAATTTTCATGTAGTGTCATTTTTATTTGAGATTGATTAGTCTGACCTTCACTATCTTTCTAAAGACAGTGCAGTAAGTTTTGTTGGCTTTTTTCCCCTCTGGTCTCACTGAGATTAGAGCATGGATTGGCAGATAGACCAGCCTCGTGTGCCGCAGAAAATGCAGCAGAGAATATTAGCTCAGAAGCATTGGGAGAAGACATTTAAACCCTTCCACATCGATGTTGATAAGCAGAGCTGTTGATGGACAGCTGTTTGCAACATTATGGTCATGTATTTGTAGACCTAAGGGAATCAGATACCAATGTCCTCATAACTGCTAGCCTGGTAATTAAATATGACAGTCTTATCATACAGTATTATCAGCATTTTGAAAGTATGTCTTGGAGACAGAGATACAATAGTCCTCTACAGTTCAGCACCAGACAGCAAAACATGTTTAGCATGAAAGATAAATTTTGAGATTCCAAATATATAGGGTTAAGACCTCGATAATGGAAGGTAAAGTAATTTAAAAAATGTTATATACCGAGAAAGATAAATGTGTTAGAACTGTTGCAATGACCCTGCAATAGACCCAGAAGGATAGAACTCTTAGAGTGGTGCCATTCCCTTTTAGGGCTGGTTGCTGTTCTCCATAGCTTTACTGATTAGTATCTTTATCAGTGAAGACTTCCACTGAAATTAATAGGATTAAATGTGTTGGCATGGCCTGACCCTTGAAATTTTAAGACTATCTACAACGTTGCCAGTTTCTGACTGTGCAGGTCTGTTTTACTGTCATATTTGAGAGCATTGCTGCTTTTTTTGCTTTTTTTTCTTTTTTTTTTTTTTTAAGCAAGTTCTGGTTTTACCACTACAGAGTCTCAGTGAAAGCAGTTTTAAAAACCAAATATGTCACTTAAGTGAACAAAAAATCAATAGCACACAAAATTCTGGGAAACCCATTCTCCAGGAAACATACATCTATATTTCATCTTCTTGACTTCAATTATCAGCTTTGCCAACTTCTGCTAGAGACACTTTCCTGGCTCTTCAACTCATTCCTCATCAATCCCTGATGCTCTCTCTATTTTAAATGACTGTGTAGTTCCTCTCCCTCCTACTTTTCAGCTGATACTACCCACTTAGATTCTGACACCCATTCTCATCCTCAGTTTCACTCTCCTTATAAAGTGTTGCCACTGATTTTGATGGCAAAATACTGTGATTATTTCTGTATATGTTGAATAGGTAACAGTCCTTCCCGGCAGAAGTCAGATAGCTCTAGCTGAGCAAAGATATTGCTGCCTTACTGATAAAACTGCTGTGATCAAAACCTGTGCGTAAAAGCACCTTCTTGTCCACGTGTGAACAAGAGCTGGATTTCAGCAAATTCTTTTCCTCTTGAGCTGTGCTTTATGATTTTAATGCCATTTGTTGATGTAGCAAAAGTGTTATTCATCATCCAGTTTTGAAGACAGCTGTAGGAAAACCAGTGTCATTTACCCCTTCCAGTTTATTTTACTGAGCTGGCTCATCTGAAAACGTAATTGTGACAGTTGCAAGGGAATCAAAGCCTAAATCCTTTCTGGAATAGAACCTTGAATGGTGTAAAGAAGCACCGTGCCTCCCTTGTCTACAGCAGACTTGCAAATACTGGCATCTGCACACGTTCTGTTTTGTTGCTCATGTGGATGGTAAAATTCCTCGGGAGGAAAAAATCAGGTTACCAGCTGAACTGCACAAACGTGCTGCTGGTCAAAAGCTAGGGACTGAGGTTATGTTGGAAATATCTTAAAATGTCACTTCACTGGTGTTTTATTAGAAGGTCATCTGGCATCTCAAATAATAGGTGATTTCTAAAGGCAGTGTGTGGAGATGAAATGGATACTGGACATGGAACATGCACACCTAAGTGTTATCTTATTTCCCTGGGTGGACCCATTATAATATTTGTGAAATGAGTATTCTCCCCAGGTTTTTATCATCATTTGCCCAGCTTAATTAAGCTTTTTAAGGTCAATAAGTGGCTTTCTTGGCACACTCAGGAAAGCCCTGACACCAACCCTGTCAGAGTATTAGACCTGCATCTTTTCAAGCCAGCAACCCAAGTATCTACAGGAGTTAGACAAAAGGCTTCTCAGCTGTTCAGAGGCTGATGGTGATCTTTAAAAAGTGACTGCCTGAACTACTTTCTTGTTTCATTTTCTGTAATGAGTTTCTGATTTTAATTTATCAGAAACATAAAATTCAGCTGATGGGCCATGTCTAAGACTCTTGACACAGACACCTTCTTTATCTCCCTCAGTTTTGGAGTTGTTCATTTCCTCCTCAGAATTACAAGCCCTCCTTACAGAAGGGGTCTTGGAAAAGGCAATAACTGTTATCAAAGATCTACCTGCAAAAGGCAATAAGTGTTATCAAAGATTTACCTGAGGAATAATATACTATACTGGTCTCAATTAGAGAATAGGCAGGAGTTTAGTTCTCTTCACAAGAACGATTTCTTCCACCCTTACTTATGAGCAGGAACAAAATTGCTGTTTCATCTCCCTTGTGGAATCTGTGATATATAAGGCATCTCAAAGGAAATTTACATCAGCCTGTTATGACTTTATACCTCCCCCATCAAATGATGGCCTTGAGCATGGAACAGAGACCTGAGGGAAATATGACAGAGAAGGAAGAGAGCCAAGCAATTAATAATATTTATAATACTTCCTACATGCAATAACCTATGATAAGGTTAGTTCCTTTTTTTTTTTCTTCATTATTTCTCTGCATAAAAGTTGCTGCATGAAGTCAGTACAAATATGTGTACGAAAAAAAGCATGGAAAAGTCTTGTTTCAGGCTCTGTGTGTGTGTTATGATTTTGCTAGAAGTTTAGGTGTTTCTGGAGTACAGGAAGATATAGAATTAATTTAATTTATACTGTACACTATGAATACCCAGGGAATCCTTGTGCTTAGTGATATCTAGGTCCTGCACAGCTAAAAGTACACAACAGAAAATGTGGGTATTTTACTGGCATAAGATCACTTTGCTTAAATAAGCTCAAAGAATTGAAAGAGAAATATAATTTCTCTGAAATCTATGTATGACAAAAAGAACTGTGTGAAAAAAGATATAGTGTGTTCACTGAGGGGTAATTTGCTCAGGTGTAATTAGTGAGTTACCAGACCATCCCACACAGATACTGATGGAAAGAGATGGTAGGAAAAATAAGAGGGATCATCACAAGAGTGTATTACTTTGGCTGATATGAGTTAAGGGAGGTGCTACTCAGCATAGCAGGGCCAGAGGCTGGCTTAGAGGACAGAGCTGCTGATGGAAAAAGTCAACATGTCAAGTTACACTCCTAAGTGGAGCTGATTTTATGGTGGGCTTTTCACACAGGTGACATTACCTAGTTTTTAATTACTGCAGACAGAACGTCTTAACATAGATTCACTGGAGGACATATCAGTTGTCATTTTGTTGGTTCCAGTAAGTGCTCCGACGTCCCAGTTGTTACTGTCTGTGAAACATGCTTTGTAAATCTTATCCTATGTGAATATCCTTGGCTATTGATTCTTCTGTGAACTTGGCAGTCCTGTCAATAAAGGGGGAAAAAAAAAAGCATTAAAGGAAAATCAGTGTCCTTGCCTTATGCAGTAACCTGAACAGTTCTTGGGAAAGAGTCCAGTACAGGCACAGTAGCATGGTTAATTAAAGCAGTAACATCATTAGTATACTAATTTGAGAATGTGTGGATGTTGGGTCCGTGTCTATCAGGGACACAGTGTAATTGCTGCCCTTCTGTTCTTGGTTTATAGTTTTCTGGAATTATGTGCAGGCTGAGGTAAAAGTAGAATTGCTAAACCAGTCAACCAATACCTGAATTAAAAGACATATAATTTTAGGGAAGGCTTTTTAGTGCCAGAAAGAGCACAATATTATCAGGTTATTTGGTCACTGGAAACCTGAAGAAGCTGTTCTGAGATGGCTAATGCATGGGTCTGGACTTCTGCCAAGGAGCCATGGGGATCCATAACAAGGCAGAGGATTTTGGAAACTCCTTGTTCTCCTGGACCCATACACCCAGATTAATGTCTGTGGGTCAGGTTTCTCTCTAGTCTGACGCTGCAGCCTGGTTTATTACTTTACACGGTAACTCCAGCAGGGCAGTGCCACACTCTTGTCTGCTGCAAACTGGGAATGTTATGNTTCATTCAGATTTCATTAGTTAATTGGATGCACGAGGTACTGCATAGAGCTACAGAATGATGCTGAACCTCTCCTCCAGTCTCTGTCCTAATTTGTATGGAGCAAAATACTTCTACTTAGAGGTCACAGAAAAAAAAAAAAATGGTTCTGACTGAGAGACATGACATTCCTTTTTCGACACTATTAAAAACTGGAATAATGAAAATTTCAACACCTCTCCCACTACTAGTGTAAATAAAATATCATTCAGTGTGTCTCACACTAAGTACATTTAAAAGGACTTGAACTGTAATGTGTACATTAAATAGAAAGAGGCAAAATGTGCCCCCATGCATACACTGACTGCTGAAAGACCACAGCCAAATAAGAGCAAGTTTTGGCCCCTGTTAAATCACAGTAGAACTTAATATAGTGACTGCAAGAATTCAAAGCAGCTCACTCAGCAAATTGTTATCTTGTGTTTGGAAAAGCAAACCACTGAAACTGTAGGATCACGCTTGCAATCCATGATTTAATACGTGTTTTATCACACAGGACAGTATTGTCATGGCTCATTCATGGAGAACGTAGAAATAGCTATTGACACTGCAAACACACTGTGAGCTCACCTTAATGCTTCAAGAATATTTATACTCATTATGGGTTTATGGAAGGAAATGAACTATTGGATTTTCTCAGGATAACATTGGAAAAATACCAATTAAACCAAAATCCTAAGTGCAGTGTCACTTTACCTTTCAGAACCGAGACTGGCTCAGAAGTTCTGCTGATCTGCAAACAAAGAAGAGCCCATAGCCTGTTGGAGAGGGTGATCACATGCTGTCTGAAAGGGATAAAATCACCAAGCTCAAATCATCCGTGCCAGTGAAAATGGGTGCTTCTATTCCAACTTTCAGGTTTCTCAGAGGTGCTATCCAGTCCCACACACCTCACAGGCTGTCTTCAGAACCGGCCTTCTGAATCCCGGTATATTACATGTGGATACGTGCAAGGGCTGCCCCAGCCTTGGTCCAAGGTTTGCCCCATGTTTTCCTCCCATCCCAAAAAGTAAAAGCTGAGAACATTTTTCATATCCCACTCCCTTCAGAGAATCTCGGCTGCTTAGAAATTCATGTTACTTCCCTCTGAGAGAAGAAGCTGTTACTAGTTTTTACTTCTTAGTAGTAATGGAAACCTGATTGGGCAGCTCAGTAAGGAGAAAATGCATTTCCCAGCTGTTCTTTATTTATGTATTTTCCACTGTGAGGCCTCCAGTGCTTGGGACCGATACTTCCAGACATTAAAGTGTTCCTCGTGAAACTAAATAGCGTCAAGCAAAGGTTTTTCAAGGCGTTTGTCCAAGTTTTGTTCTTGGGTTGCTCCTGAGAGGTCACCTTGCGTCTCCCCAGCGCAGAGCTGCGGCAGGACAGCAGAGGGAGATAGTGCTCAAAGGAGGGGGAAAGGCTCGGGCTTTCCCGGGACACCCACGGCCAGCGACAGCACCACCAGCAGCCCAGGAGCAGCCCTCCATCAGAAGCAATAATCGCATTTCAGTCGCCCCGCTGTCCCGTGGAGGAGCGCTGGTGCGGATCAGTGGCAGCAGCTCCCTCCCTGCCTGCCCGCCCTGCCCTGCCCTGCCCCGGCAGCGGCGGTGCCTCCCGGGCGGGCCCCCGGCCCTCTGCCGGTGTCCTGGCGCGGAGCCAGCGGGCTCCTTGGCGATTCCTGGCAGGCGCTGACCTTGCTGGGTCACAGCAGCGCGATGTACCGACTTTATTAAGGCGTGCCCTTTAGCGAGAGTGTGTTTAGTGCATGTGTTGGGTCTGTAATTAAAATGCTAAAATACGGTTCTAGGAGAAAGTTTAACAGATTATTATCTTTCCTGCACAGAAGGAAGAGAGTGCTAGGACGTCTCTGTTTAAAGTGACTGTGCAAATGACATTTTGATGTTCCATATTTATAGTGCTCTCCCCCAGTCACTTACATACGAAGGGCTGGGTTATACCAGCCTGCCCCAGAAAGAGGTCGGAGAATGAACCTGAGTCACGACCACTCCCAAGGGCCAGCCAGCCTTCCCCCTGCACAGAACCACACAAAATCATTTAGATTGGAAAAGACCTCCAAGATCATCGAGTCCAACCTTTTCCCCTGCTTCCCGTGGCTGGGATGCCAGTTTGACCAGGATAGCATCAAAGCCTTATTCTTCCATGCTGAGCAGTTTCTCTGTGGTGGTGCTGTGACTCTTAGCCCCTGCTTTCAAGGTAAGCCAGAGGAGGATCGATAATGTCTCATCTGAAATCCAAGCTCCAGTTTTAACTCACCTGTCCCACTACGAGTTTCACTGGAGCACTTTGTTAGTGCTGGGAGAAGACCACCTCCTGCTCCCTTCCACTGCAGTACCTGACACTCCTGGGTTTGTCACCAGAACTAATTTGAGTCTCCCTGTGCAATATCCTCTGGTTTGTTGTTTTTTTACCTTTTTATCTTCTTTATGGAGATTTTTGGAAAAAAACCCCCAAAATCTGAGAGCTCCTGTAAGTTTTAATTCAAGTGCAATTATGGAGTGCCAGTCAGCTGACAATGGCAGGGTAATTGATGGTGCAAAATGTCCCACTGGCTTTCTGGAGATGTCTTCTACTGGCTTAAATATTTGTGTTTAATGAATCCAATGTTCATTGCTGAAGCTGAGTCAGAACCCATGGCAGGCTCAGACCCATTCACCCTATGGGCTTTGCAGGAAAGACAGAAATAAAAAAACCCAGTTGAGTAGAAAGAAAAAAAAATCTTTATTCCTTTGCCATGTGGATCTTCTGACAACATGGATTTGTTACCTCAGCTTAACTAAAGCTGTGGAAGTTGGAAGAGTCTCTGGTTTGCAACACAAGATCCAGTTGGGTGCAGGGTGGCAAGTCAGGGACACAAAATCATTAATTTGCATTCAGGCAACAATGCTTTTAGTAAGTACTATATTTTTTGCTCTCTGTCTCTTCCTTACTTGGAAAAAGGTATAAAGTTCTTCCCTGAGCAAAAGTGTAGTGCACCGATGTTCAACCCCTGGGAAACTGTGGGTCCTGGCCAGAAAGGCTACAAAAGGGATTTTGTCCCTTGAATGAACCTCCAGAATTTTATATCTCTCTCTATGTTCTCCTCTATCCCACCAATGGCACAGGGTTCTTCTTCTCAGTAGTTGTTTTTCATCTCCTAAAAGAGCTAGGGAAAAAAGAGGTGAATGGTGCCCTTATCTACCACTGAGTTCATCATCATCACTAAGATGTTAGGCATAGTATCTTTGAAATGCTGACTGCTTCAGGTTTTGCATAGTTCATGCTATTTTTTACCAGAAAGAATATTTTAAAATTTGAAGACTGCCTTTAACACCCAATTGTAAATTTTAAATACTTATTAAAATAAGACACTAAGTCTTCACTGATTTCACCTGGAGAACAATTTCTTCCCCTATTTTTCACATAGAGTATGTCTGCAGTGGCTGGAAAGAAAAATGTGGAAGATAAGCTAGAAAATTGGCAGCAATAAGGCACCAACTAAGTGTCAATAAGATACTACTTTAGTAGTTAAATTGCCAGATCCTGTGGTTACTGAATACTCCTCAATAGTAGTAAGACCTCTACCTTCCTATGGCTCTGGCATACTTTTATTAAAACTTCAGAAAGTGCATTTCTACTAGGAAGGTTTGCATGTGGTTCTACAGCAGAAAAAACCCAGCTGACCTCTGTTTAAAGATCAAATTGACTTACAGTTGGGAAAGGTTTAGTGCTCCAATCTCTTTTTTAATAATACCATTTCTCTTTGTTGAAATCTTATCTCTATCTGTTTGGGGTTTTTTAGTGGAAACATGTATTTGAAGAGGTCGGTGAGGGCATTATTGGGAGGCAGTGGGGAAGGTTGTTTTAGTGGGACTCCTGCTTTAGTTAACAACCTCTCAGTGTGGATGCTTGTCTTAACACACAACTTCTGGGAGCTCGTTGAGCCCTGGATAATTATTCAATGGGACACATCTGGTTCTTACAGAGTCAGCACTCCCACCGACTTCACTGGGACTGCTGCTGCACGATTCAGCCCCACAAGAACTAAACAGAGAAAAGAGATGAGGCTGTTTTGCTGAGGCAGAGAACAATGGTTGATAAAATAAATCCACTGAAGGAAGGAAAGGAAAGGAAATGCTCCTGCAGCATTTTGTTGACCTTTGGGAAACTACTCTAAGGTATTTTGCCACCACAACTGGGAGAGGGCTTCAAGAAGAGCTAAGATAGGTGAGGCAAGTAGAGTTCCTTGGGTATTTTTGTCATTTAGTGGTTTTGGGGGTTTTTTTTGCAGTTTTGTTTGTTTGGATTTTTGTTGTTGTTGTTGGTCTTTTTGTTGGTTTGTTGGGTTTTTTTTTAAATATTTCTAACTAAGCAGGGGTTTGTCTGCTTTATTTTTTTTGCTGGTGTGACTTCTGTCTCATTTGGTGTCTGTTGAGGCAACTTTCTGCTAGGACATCTCTATTCAGACTAGCAGTGGTAAGAAAAGTGAGAAAAAGAAAGAGTACTTTGAGATCATAGGACAGGGAATGAAAGTGAAAGTTTCTCTGATTTGAAAGGGAAGAGGAAAACATGCTTGGCTTTACAGCTGAGATACTACATTTGAAGAAAAATGCAAATAGAGTTCATGTTTCAGAATATAACTTCTCATTGGAAATAGAATAGAACTGGGGCCACTGAAACATGAATAGTAGAGGTAAATTAAAGGTTTAAACCATCACCAACCTATTCATTAAAGAAAAATGAAGTTACAGGAGACAGCAGAACTTTAGGTGTGTTTCAAGAAGACTGATAATTTTGAGGATCACTACAGAAAATGAAACAAAAGAATTTGGAGGACAAATAGTTCTGATGGGTGAACTGGGCATCTGATGGCGCATAGAGTATGGGAAGAGGAAATATAGGTTGTTGAAACTAATTAGAGATAAAGTGAAAGGAACTGCAGGTCATATGTTGAAGAAGCTCATGAGGGAAGTAAATGCATGTGAAAACTCATAGCAGCTCATGGCACTTGCTGGGGGAGGGGGAAAGACATGGGGAGCAGGAAGAAAGATGAGTCTTGAGTGTGAGGAAAGCTGACAGTGGCCTAAAGCATACCAGGCAAAGCTGAAATCTGTTACTGGAGAGGGCTTTCAGAGAGAAATGGAGCTGCTGAGGGCAGCATCAGAAGGGAAGGAAGCAAACTGTAGAACAAACCAGGGGTGATGCCAATGGAAGGAGCCAGGGGAAATGAGTTAAAATGATAAAGGGATTTGGAGTAGAGGAATACTATCTGAAAAGTCAGAAAATGTGGGAGAGCTTTAAGGAGATAGTGTCCTTAATTTTCATCCTACAACCCTGCAGCAAGTATTGTAAAAGGGACATACCAGAAATCTTTATTCATTGGTGATCTCTGTCATAATGGCCCCTTGGAGGTTTTGGCAGACTCCAATTTAAAATAGCTCTGAGATACACTGGCATTAAAAAAAAAAAAAAAAAAAAGGAGTGTAGCTTCAAGAGATCTTAAAGCTGCCGTAGCTCAATGAGGAGTCTTCACCTGCAACTCAGGGTCTGGAGCTCAGCTTTGTATTTCAGTTTCTCCAAGCAGCTCCTGGTTCTATAACCTGGTAATCCAGTGATCCTCGTCCCTGAGCAGTATCACCAAAGGTAATGCTGGAGGGATGGGGGCAGATGGGGGTGATTTAGTGCTTCTCTGGCAAATGTGCTGATGAGTGGGCTCATTACATGGATAGCTTAGTAACAGGGATGGTTATCTGACCTAAGCAGGGCTTTTCCTCCTTAGTGTAGCTTCTCCTTCTGGCCTGACAATTTATGAACATGAATCTCTAGTCCTCTGCTGCCTGTGGCTTCCTTGTTACTGCAGGTTCATAGGGCAGGCTGTTTTCAGAGGCTCCCAGAAGTGTATAGCTCCCTCAAGAGAGTTAGATAAAAGACCTATTTCTCATAGTGATGTTTATTAGGAGGTTTTATGCACCCCAGTGAGAAGGAAGGGAACCAAAGGTTGCAGGTGAAGTACATCTGGAGCTCAGCTGAATGCAGCTTGATGTGTCAGCACTGTACAGGTTTGAACCCAGGCTACTGTGTGCTTCTCTGTGGCCAGGTGGCAACCAGTGCTGTGGGCCTGAATGACGCTTTGGAAACAAAAATAAAGTCTGTAACTAAAGTCATGTCAAAAACCTGATTCAGAGAGCCTAATCAGGTAACTTTTGCTTACCCTGGTGAATAATTCAGGGGGACTGTGCGTGTGAGTCAACTAATGCTTTATGCAAGTTGATGAATTAAAAAGACAGAGAAGCAGAGCTGGAGGTCCTTGCTGGTGTAAATCACATAAGTGAACTCAGTGAGACATGCCTATTTGCACTGGTTGCAAAACTGACAACAGTTCTGAAGAACACAGGAGATAAAAACATTAAACAAGACAAAAAACACGTGGCTGTGGTTATGGCACATCCCTCCCTGGCAGTGTCTGGACAGAAAAAAGAACTGAAAAGTTAATTATTTCTGAATTATGTAAATGGTGGATGTTTCTTTTTCTGTTCATTTCTTCATGAACTGTCTGTGGGAGAGGTCATAGCTTTCTCAACTCTTCCTTACTTTAAATTATTTTGTCAAATTCTTCCTGCAAACACTTCACATTTTAACTCATTGTGCAGGGAGCATTGTGGAAGAATTCTGAGGAGATGTGTGGGTCTTTTAGGGTCTGTGAATTGTCTTCTTTTCTTTTCTCCCACTGACTTTACAGGGATTAGGTCACCAACTTGAATGATGGATGCACATCAAAAAAATTACGCTTTAATAGCCATGAGCTATACTTGCTTTTTGAATTTCATAGAAACAGATCCAGTTCCAGCTGGGAAATGTCAGGTTCTGAAAGGCAACATTTCTTCCAGGAGAAGTGGGCTCTGGAGGCTCTTGTCCCAGCTGAGTTCAGTGAAATGTTAATGAAGCAAGGAGGGACAGAGAAATATTCTTGTCTCTCTAAGCAGATGTTTCTCCATAACCAGCTTTCAGTGCTGGCACCTCCTTCCCTACAGTCAGTGAGATCAATAGTCAATTCAAAGGTGCAGAAAAAATGCTTCATTGCTAGTTTTCAATCTCACTTTAATACTTGAAACCGAGCCGTTTCAGACAGTCTGGGCCCAGTTTTCACCCATTGAAGTTACAGGTAAATCAAACAGCTGACATGGATTTCGTACATGCTCCCGAACTCGGAGCATCTTTAAAATCCTGTGTGCAGCTTGTTTACAGCACTCGTAGGAGGTCAGAGCCTGCCCTTTCAACAGAAACAGCTAAATCAGGAGGGTATAATAAAAGCACTGAAGGCTTCTTTAAGTCAAAAGAGGATAGTTTAAAACTGATCAGCCCTTCTCCCACATGGAAATTGCTGTGTCTCACAATAACATTTACAGTTCTGTCTGTCTGGTTGTGTCAGCAGGGAAAACACCACTTGAGCAGGCACTGGAACATGTTCTGGTGTTGACCGGGGATAGAAACACAGACACCTCTGGAAAATGATGACCCAGATATTTTTCCACTGTGAAATTATCAGTCAAACATATAAATGCAAGACTTGTGACACCTTGATATGGATTCTTACAGCATTTACTGTCACAAGTTGGGGTGATGTCATAACACAAATGATGCATTTACCAGACCAGACTTTAACAAGTTAAGATTAATGAACTGTTCCAAGACAGAACTTTTATATGTGCTGTTTATACACAAGGAGAATTAAAAAGAAAAAAAAAATGGGCTGCCAAAGCACCGATGACATGCAGAATATTGAAATAAATAGCTGATGATGCAAAAAGTGCTGAGAGAGGAGTTTGCTCAAGCACCGCAGCACCGTGTGTTTGGATGGTTGTTTGGGGCTGTGTCACACTGGTTACCACTGCTACAGTCATGACTCCAGTGTGTACAGAACATCAAGGGGAGTTGTTCTGCTGTGGTGACACGATATTAATTGAAAACAACAAGTTGTGTATACTTAAGTGTGAAAAGAACAGCATGTTCACCCACCTGAGTGGCTGTTACTCTCTAAATGTCTGTGTTCAGTAGGCCTCATTCCCAAGGTGCTTGATACAGCCTAGCATTGGGAAATAGCTCCGAAATTAATATAAAGTAACTAATTAAAGAAAAATCTCCACATCATAATAAATAATCAAAACCCCCATAATGCAAAACATGAAAACGTCAACATTTATATAAAATCTTCCACCCAAAAGTCTCAAATTCCCTCAGTCTAAACATCCTTTGTTTGTATTTTTAGTTGCTGTGAATACTAAAGACTTTTTTTTCTACGTATTGCAACAGATACTTAAAAATCACTGATTTTTACACATCCTCTGATGTATTTTTAGTCTCCTTCCAACACCAAAATTCCTGTACTTTGAAGGTTAATGGTTGTTGCTACTGAAAAATATTCAGTATGATCTCAGAACAGCTTGTAACAGGACGTGAGCTGGAAACCCCCAGTTGGTGAAATAAGGATATGGTTAGGTGATACAGAGTTACATAAGCAAGAATTCTCCAAGGACATTTTGATGAAGCCCTCTATTGCTGTGAAAAGCTGCACAAGATTATTAATGATCACAAGTGGTCAGAACGTTTTGCCTGGTCAGAAATGGGATAAAAATAACCCACCATTTTTATTTTAACAGTGTGCTAATATGGAAACATAAGCTTCCTGTTATAGTCCCATCCTTGCTGTAATAGATCACAAATCTATTGAGCTATTGATTCTTCTACAAGCCAGTGAAGTGCAATGTCCAGGGAACTGTACATCCATCGCCGTGAGCTTGAGAAGCAGTCTATGATGCTCTTGAATATACCTAAAAGTAATAACAGATTTCTGAGGGGACTAACTGCAGTTCTCTGTAGAGACTGAAGGGTGTGCGATAATCAGAATCCCCCCAGAACAATAAGGGAAAGCCAGAAATGGGAATCACATACTTGTTGGTGTGGTATTTTCCTAATCACATGCTCTTAATGAAAATTATGTGGCAGGGTCACTGAAAATCAGGTTAACCATATGGCGAGCCCAGTGCCTGCTTCGTAATGCGTGGGTTTGCTGAGGATTAGAAATCTATTAGAGAGCAGATTTGGAATTCCATTGAAGGAAGTAATGAACTGCATTTCGGTGCAGAGAAAGTAATCTCAGATAAGCAGAGAGCACAGTCAGTTTGACAGTGTGTTGAAGAGGTTCAAGAGGTGAAGTAAAAGTCACGCAAAACCACTGAGGAGATACGCTGAGGTGAAGTTCTTTTATTTATTTATTGTGCTGTAGGTTTCTTGAGGAGGAGTTCTGCAGATGAAGTGCATGCAAGAGCAGGTCTATTAAAAGCAGCTCTCAAAATACTGAACGCACAGGGCTAAAGAAGCACTTAGCTAAGAAGCAGATAAAAAGTCACAAAAATCATTCAAATAAAAAATTAGAAGCTAGTGAATTATGTTGTTTCTAAATGTTCAGTGAACTATTGGTAGCTCAAAATTATATATTAAATGAGTCTACAGGATGCACAGACCCTGGTTTTCATTCAGCAAAACAGAATCCAAACCCCAAAACCCGAGAAGGAATTTCTGTCTAGTGATAGGATGAACTGTTAACAAACTAGTGACTGTGGCTGGGTTTTCTCATTTATTTGAATATGGTACCTGTGTTCCCAGTGAAAGTGCATAAATATGTTTTTTTTTTCAAAACAAAGAGTGGGACCACAGAAATCAGTATGCAAACAGTGTGTTGCTTCAGTATCATTGCCAGGCTTCCTTGGATTCCAGACTTCACATGTCAGAAGAATTTATTTCCTCTGCATAGCATGTGTATTGGGCCTAAATTAGCTGTCAGCACAGGTAGATGCTTCACAAGTAGTGAATTTTTACTTTTTGCTTCTCTGTGCTATGGGAAGCATTAAACTCTATGATGTGATGGGGTGTAGTTTGCTTTCCCCCTCTGCCCAGCTAACAGCAGATAAAAAAGTGAGCCATTTCAGGGTGTGCCTTTTTTCCTACAGTTTCAGAGTTCATACTGCTTACAGAACACTGAGAAAGTTAAAATATTTGGAGACATAATCTGTTTATCTTCAACAGCATGTCACAAGATGCTCTTCCATTAGCAGACCTATAAAGAGAGGCTCTGCAGAGAGCAGGGGGATATCAGACTTGAGTCTGTACCTGAGACACAGTTCTTAGCTCACAAACTCTCTGACCTGGGATTCAGGGGTCTTGGGGTCAACGTTTGGCTCTAATTCCTGTGTCACCTCACACAAATCATTGAGTCATTGGACATGCCTTTTCTGCATTAATAGAATTCATCTGCAGTGTGGAATTTATCCACCCTGGAGGACACATGGTAGGAAAGTATTTATTCTCAAGGTACTGAGATCAGCCACCCACAGGCCTTCTTGATCTTTTTCCCCATCATTTCTTAAGGCAATAGCAGATAATTTTTCATCCACTCTCAGGCTTTTCTTGTGGTTTGGGATAGATTTTTTTCTGGCTTTTTTTCTTTTGGAGGCTGTGTGTGGATCTGGTTTGCTGCTTGTTCTTTTAATTTGTACATTGATGCGCTATTTTCATTTCACTCTCTTTTACCATTATTTCCTTCAATGTGTTTTCTAATTGCATGGTCTGCCCTACCAAGCTGCAGTTTAGAACCACATTTGGTGCTTACCTTGCATCACTTGTGCCTATACACTGCAGAGTTACAATAAAATCTGCTTCTCCACGCTTGTCTCCTCCTGCTACAAAATCCTTTCTCTCCTATTTCCATTCTAGAGTCTTCCTAACCAAACAGTTTTTCTCTTCCAGCTGAATTTCCATGCTTACAATCCCAATCACATTTTTCCCGGCCTGCACCCTGTTTCAAAACCTTCCACACCTTTATTCTTGACTTCTCTGGGCAAATTTCAGCAGTTTATTCCAGTGAAAACTGTATATACCTTCCTCCCTGAAAAGACCATTTGAGCTTCCCATCCCCTCCCAAATTGCTTTGCAGTCTTTGTAAAGATTCTGTGTAGTCTTCTTCCCTGATTCAGGTGGAAGTTGGTGAGTCATGCTCCTTCTCTAATCATCTCCAGTTGCCTCAATGCCATCCTGTTTTGTCTTCAGTCTGTACCTATGTTTTTCCCTCCTTTCCTTCCTTTCTCTTGTGATGCTCCAGCTTTTCCCTTCACAGCACAGTCATGCTTCAGTCTTTCCTAGTACAAATTGCATATGCTCCCTTAGCTTCATGTGCCTTTATGTGTTCTCCTTTGTCTTTCTTCTTTTCATTCATGTGCAACTGAAGGAGCAATTTACAACTTTGAAGGTCTACTTTTCCAGTTGTATCCTCACTTTTCTTCCCCTTTTGCTTCATCAGAGATATCCCACTGAGGTCCCTAAAACCTTTTTTCTCAGAAATGGCCAGGACTGTTATTCAGGGCTTATTCTTCTAGACACATCAATTACATTCATATCAACTATCAAACATATCAAACCATTCTCATGATGGCCCTCGTTCTGGGGCAATGGTCCCAATAAACACCTGCAAATTGTCGTGTTTATTATCTTATCATGCTTCCAATCTCCTTTAAAATTCTTGTCAATGAAGGCACTGGTGATCCAACTCTTCTCTGCCATGCTGACGAACCTTGTTTCAGTTTTCCACATGTAGATCCACATTAACTCTTAATGTTACTCCTATTCCTCTCGTGGCAGTACCTGTCTTTTACTCCAGATCTCTGTATTCTGTAGCTCAGTCAGGTCTTGCTCCATAATTGCTGCCTGAAGTTCTACAGCAATAGTAATAACATTAACAGTAGGCAGAATCCTATTGACATTCAGCACTGTAATCAGCACCTTCAAAAATGCTTATAAATAGTACAGAGAAAATATTTTCAGGAAGGTCAGATGCTTCCTAGGTTGTTTAAATAACAGAAAACAAAATAAATTCCTCTTAATGAGTGTGGCTTGAGTCTGATTTTCATGGATTAAAACAGATTAACCCACTAAACATAGCTTCAGATCCTGATGCAATTATTTCTTTTCCTGAAGCTAAAAGATGTTTAGGTCCTTCTATTGATTNGATTTTTTTTGTTTTTGTCCTTTTTTTTTTTTTTTTTTTTGTCTTTGTGAAAAACAAGGATATAAGTGAAAAAATTGGCAAAGAAAGGGTTATAGGACAGGTTGCAGTCACCTGTTCTGAGTGTTCACTGAGAAGGATAATCAGATGTGGTGAGCTGACTAATAGAGATGTGGGCTGAACTGTTAAAAAAGGAGAGGTCTTTCAGAAGAGGATTCCAAACAGACAAGGATGGAAATGTAGTTTTCTCTGGTGTTTGGCCAAAGATTTTAGTGTGAGTATTGGATTATTACAAGCTGTTATTTATGTATGGCAAAGGAACAATCAAGACCTTCCTTACTCTTACATTTTTCTGCTGTCCTATAAAGCCAATATCATTTGTATATCTCTCAGAAGGTATTTAAGCCTCGCACGTATGTGCAACATCCTCTCCTGCCTTGCTTTGAAGGGCTTCACTCTTCAACTAGGTCATCATCCCATCATTAAGAAAAAGGGCTCTTTCTGTCAGGCCCAGAAAACCTTTACCAAAACAGTGTTCTCTGACTGTATCTCACATTCAGCTTCTCATCTTAGCCTTGCTGACTACAGATTGGCCTTGGAGACTCTCTGTTTCTTATGCAGCCATCTCCTGTTCTTTTTAGTGGTTGTCTTGTCAGCAAAAGCCTTTCATTTCCCAGCTCTAAACTACTTTGCATTTCTCAACAAGGCAGTCTCACAGACTATCTTAACATGAGCGTTAAACTTTAAATAATCATCTCTTTATCAAGCTTCTAATTTGCAAAATCCTGACCCATTAGGTGTGTATTCATTTAGGTTGGAAAAGACCTTTAAGATCATTGAGTCCTGCTGTTAACACTGTCAAGTCCACAACAAAATTGTGTCCTTATGTGCCACATCTGCTTGTCTTCTGAGTGCTTCCAGCATTGGTGATGCCCCCACTTCCCTGGGCAGCCTGTTGCAGTGCTTGACAATGCTTTCCATGAAGGAATTTTTTCTAATACCTGATCTAAATCTGTGCTGGAACAACTTGAGACCATTTCCTCTTGTCCAGTTCTTTCTACTTGGGAGAAGGGACCAACCCCCACCTGGCTACACCCTCTTTTCAGGGAGTTGTAGAGAGTGATAATCCCCCTGAGCCTCCTTTTCTCCAGGCTAAACACCCCCAGCTCCCTCAGCTGCTCCTCACAGGACTTGTGCTCCAGACCCTTCCCCAGCTCTGTTGCCCTTCTCTGGACACGCTCCAGCCCCTCAATGTCTTTCTTGCAGTGAGGGGCCCAGAACTGGACTCAGCACTTGAGGTGTGGCCTCACCAGCACCCAACACAGGGAACAATCACTGCCCTGGTCCTGCTGCCACACTCTTGTTGATACGGTCCAGGTGCCACTGGCCTTCTTGGTGACCTGGGTACACCTGGGCTCATGTTCAGCTGCTGCTGACCAGCACCCCCAGGTCCTTTTCCAGCTTTCCAGTCCTTCTGTCCCCAGCCCGTAGAACTGCCTGGGGTTGTTGTGACCCAAGTGCGGGACCAGGCACTTGGCCCTTGAACCTCTGCCCATTGGCCTCAGCCCATGCATCCAGCCTGTCCAGATCTCTCTGCAGAGCCTTCCTGCCCTCCAGCAGGTCAACGCTCCAGCCCAAATTGGTATCATCTGCAGACTGAGGGTGCACATGGTCCCACCATCCAACTCATCAGTAAAAATATTAAATAGAATTTGACCAAATACTGAGCTCTGGGGAATACTTCTAGTGACTGGCCAGCAGCTGATTTAACTCCACTCATCACCACTCTCTGGGCCCAGACACCCAGTTAGTTTATTTTATTCAGGAAGTTAATCTCCTGTGTCTTCCTATTACCATCTACTTGTATTTTCAGTGTACATTTTTGCTTTCTAAGGTATAGTAGAAAACAATTTTGGGGACAACTGGAGTGTTTGCATGGTTATTTTCAGCTTCCTTCTTTATGGCTATTACATGTGTATTAATTATCAGAACATAATGGTGGATTGAGTTTTGGAAAATTAAAAATTTCTCTGTAGTCTCTGATCTCAGTGTGAGTGTAAGATTAGGGGGATATTGTCCATGTAACAAGGGAAAATCAAGAAGAAATTCTGCCTTGAAAGGTTTCATCTCTTAAATCTCCTAAGACATATTTTACTTGTATTTTGCCAGTCAAATAAACAAATTTTCCCTTCCTCAATTTCTTTTTTTTTTTAAGCTCATGGGAGAACCAGGGGGAAACTCAAAGCACTTGAAGTTAACCTCACCTAGGGGGCTGAAGTATCCTTCCTAACCTTTCATATCCATCTGGTTTTGATTTCAGGATGGGAACAGGCAGAAGACATCTTTTTTTGTAGGGAAGGACTGACACATTTGTGCCTTTCCAGGTGCATTCCTCTGGTGGCCTGCAGTTCACACATGCTCTTTGTTCCCTCAGTATAGGGAAGCTGTAGCTTTCAGGATGCTTCACTGCCAGCCAGACCCCTCTGACAAAGACTTGGCTTTATCCATGCATCCTTCAGATATACAGGATTTGGGCTAAATGGCACAAGGATAACCTCAGTCGCTAAGGAGTCACTAAAAGCCCCCTTGAATTTCCACAAAGCCTTTTCTGCAGAGAAGGCTGTGACTCAAGGGTTGTAGTATTTCTGGGTGTGGAATTTTTGAAATCTGTAAGGTCATAAAATCACAAGGTGGTGCAAATGTGAAGACTTGACAGGAGGAAAGATGTCATTTCTATGCATAGCCTCTTGCTACTGAGACAGGACAGTCTGGGGGTTTTACACACATGCACTGAAAATGGACTTCAGTCCCTAATATCCATCGCTGGGTCTCCATCTCTAATGATCAGTCCCTTCAGGCAATATTTAATTGGGTAGTACAGTAATTTTGTGATCAAGATATAAATTTATTACAGGCTGGATTGTGACTGACAAACTCATTTCACCTACGACCTAAACTGAATATGAACTCAACTTTTCTCAGGTAGGAAGCTGATGTACAAAATTGTTTTCAACTCATTGCCACGGGATTTAGAGTGCACGTTTTTAGTGGTTTAATCTGGGATTTAAGCCTGAAACCAGTTACTGGAAGATTCAGCCAAAACCAAGATAGACAGATTAAGCATAATTTTTTTTCCAAAACGGGATCACCTCACAGAACTTTAGTGTTACCAGAATAGTTCTTTTGGTTGGCAAAGACAAAATCCCAATTTTTATTTTAGCATTGAAATACATGGATGTAATATTTCTTGGAAATACATCTATATGTTATGTTCTTGACTATACACTAAAAGTACAAAGCTAAAATCAATATTACAGTGTTCACAACATGTGTGTTTTTGTATGTTTTTGCTAGTGATGATAGGTATAGCACAGTTTAAAAAGATACTTTCCATAAAATGGAATGCAGACAACTCTAATGGCAGATGTCGGTCAACATCTTTTTTAAAACAAATCCCTAAAATTTGCCACAGCTGGAAGGAAAGGGAATGGTTTTCTCAGAGATTCGAAAATGCTGAAAATAAGCAAAGCAAAAATTACATTTATGCTGTGCAGTTAATAACTTTTCATAATCATTAAAATTCTTTCTTTCTTAACAGAAATTAAGGACTTTCTAGCTTTAAGGCTGGGTGAACAAAGACCTTTCAAGAACATGTTCCTGCTGTCCTGTAGGTTTATTGTCTTAATAGATATTCTCATCGATTACTGTTTGCTTTACATTTTTTCACTTCATATTTAAAACTGACATATATTTGAATACTTACCATTATATGGTCAGTGGAGCTATTCATTTAATAGGTCAAATAATTATTATATTTCACTAGGATGCTGGGGTTTAATTCATTTAACATTTTAATCTTCCATCAGTTTTTCCTTTAAGAGGATTTCAGTGCATATACAGGATTTGTATAAATCTGTGCAGTAAATTTATTCTTTTAGCAGTTTTATTCTTTCATCAGAAATTCATTTAAATGGATTCTACTATATATCACATTCACTGCCAGTGTGGCTTTAGGTCAAGCTGTAATTGATGCAAAAGCAATGAGGTATTAAAAGAGAAAGGAAATATCTGAAATTGGAAAGGGTTCAAAAAGTGTGCCATTGTAAGGCCATGACATTCCTCGGATATGATGGGGGCGGGGGATGGACCACTCATAAACCATCTTTTTCCAAAACCTGGTATAGCTGCTAATTTCAGGTTCTGCTAAAGTCAGAATCTGTGCTAAGAGGGGCCAAGTTTGAAGGGGCACATCAACACAAGGATCCCATATCAGGGTGTAAATATAGTCCCCTCTATTTGAGACAAGTCTAGAAATATCAAAACAGAAAAAATTTGGTGAAAGGGCTTTCTTCTTCAGTTTGTTCATGCAAATTGGCACATTCAGGATTTTGGGATGTTGCTTGTTTTGTTAGTGTAGGCCGCTCTGATGGTGTGGGATGCACAGAGCAGTAACTGGAATATGTTCCTTTTCCCAGGTTCTGAAGTAGATTGGCAATGGCCAAGAATAGCAGAAAAGAAAGAAGGTAAAACTAGTAAGGGTTTTCATGTGCACAGGCATGAACAGAGAGAAGAGGATCTATGGGGAAAAGGAGAATGGTGTAGATAGTGTAAATAAGCTAAGGTTTCATACATATAGAAAACAGTAGCAAAAAAAATCAATTTCTAAATTTCTACATGTCATCTACTACCATTTAATACATGCAGCATAAGGACAGACTTAAAAAATATTAAGAAAAGTTAAGTAATGACTTAGCTAAGTTGTTACACTGCAGAGCTACAGGGCATGGGTTCATACCTCCATCCAGATCCAGCCCCACAGCTGTCTGCTAGTGACCTTGCTTACAAAACCTTCTTGGCCGTGTGTGTGTGGAAGTCAAAGACAGTCCAAAATGCACCTGGCTGTATGACACCTTCACTGGTATTAGCTGCAGGAGCTGATGGAACTTCTCAGGGTATGTGGGGTGGCCTATGGACCTCTGAAATTGGTGGTGCACTGAAACAGCCAACTTGCATAACCTCGAAGTAAGTAGAAGAAAATAGTGGTTTAAAGCTGACAATAGAAAGGAAAAAAAATTCAAAATAGCTGAGGAAAATTCAGAAAATCTGAGGAATATGCTGGAGGGATAGAATCTAATATTTATGTCTGTGTAAGAAAGGCTACATATCTTTATGCAATAATATCAGAAATAATATCAGAAACATTAATGGAAAAAATTGCTAAGAAAATTAATTTACGGTAACATCACTGTTTTTTAAAGGAAAAACATAAACCTGGATCATTTATTTTAAGTGTATGACACAAACAGTATATCTTAGTCAATTTAAAAATTGTTCTTTTGCTAGAATTGCCAATAGTTGGAAGGAAGTTTGGAATATAAGTAGCATTTCAGCACTGATGAGGAATGGTTGATTAGATCAATGAAGAAAGATATAATGAAGAGTCTGTTGAGTATGTACTCTGCTTCTGATTTTAATTCAGCAAATAACTATCTATAAAAATCAATGATTTACATGTAAAACTAAAATGCCATCTCAGAAATCACAATAGTTGCACAAAATTTTCTTGGTTTTACACAGATGGTATCATGTAATTAATTCTTTTGTAATAACTTTTTCATCTCACACATATATTGGGGACCCAGGCTATGGCTGAGAGCGCAACTCATTTTAGGCTTATGGTTAAAGGTACAGTAAAGATAAGGTTTAGTATTAGGAGAGACACAAGGCCTAAATCTCCAGCTGTAGTGGGGTTGCAAACGGGTTGGCATGAGGAGCAATATCCCGCAGAACATTTTCTCTGCTGACAGTTTTTCCATCTGGGCCATGGCTTCTGAGTGTGGGCCAAGACTGAGCCCATCCTGGTGGTTGGGTTAAGGTTAGGACAGAGACAGTTTGCACTTTCTTCACTCAACCTGGTAATCAGTTTTTCATTTTCCTCTCTACGAGAGCTCTGTATTTATAGGATATCCTTCCATCACACTTGAAGTTACACCCTTAGACTGGTGTGATGGCTTTGTATGCTAGGGATCTAGTGCCTTCAGCTTGCTGCAGTCAATTTTACTTTTGACAACCAAGAAATTTGATTTTTATAATGAGGTGTAAATCACAGGAAAGGGTTGTCTATAATGGACTTAGCAGAGTTAGGAGCAAGAGTGCAGTAGTTCATATCAAGAGGATTTAAAAATAGCTGCACGGTAAAGGACATAATCTTTGTGGAAAAGGAGAATTTAAAGAAATTTGGGATAGCCAGGTAATAGTTACACAGCTTGGAGGTTCAAAAGCTGTTGTTGACTTGTTATGGTCCGTTGTGGCTCTGGTGTGGTACTTGGTTTGATATATAAGAATACGAGGAGCCAGGAGGCTGGCTGAGAACAGAAAGATGGGGTGAAGTGCAGCATGCCTCAAACAGCTGCAGAGTCTCACTGCTCAGTACACCGACTTGCATGTGTGTTAAATTGAATTATACCTTTAAATTAATTCAATTGAATGTGAGACGAATGAATTATAAATCATTCTTGGTGAGGCTATAAATATGGCTTGATAGAACCCAACACCACAAATAGGAAAACCCTACAATAATGTATTTGCATGTTTACATATCACTCCCCTGTGGTGGATTAGCAAGCAGAAAGAAGTCTAAAACCACAGGGGGAAGGTTTAAATAGGATGATGCAGACATTAGTGAATGATTAACCATAATTTCACAAAGGTGGAGGGTAAGCTGTTCATTTTGCAGAATCTCACAAATGTGTTTTGAACGATTAACTAAATTTGCTTGGCAGAAGTTTAATTAAGGCTGCCACTGATTAACGGCAATTACTTAACCCGGTGTATAGGCTGGCCACTCACACTGTGTGGAGAGCACAGCAGTAATGACAGGAAGGTGTTCAGGGGCTCCTGGGACTGTCGGTGCTAGCTAACCCACCTCCAAGGAGAAGAGGGAATCAGAGACATCCCACAGTTCTCCTGAAAGGCCCCGGGGTGTCCTTAATAGAGTGCAGAGACACAGACAGCGTCCATGCACAGCCAGCTCTGTGGGCCAGTGCACCAGGGAATAGGGTCAGAGCCCTGTCCCCCTTGCTCAAATGATGGATGCTGCTCTCAACACTCTTGACATTTCTACAAAGCTGCAAAACCAGGCTGGGCCTTGTGTCTGCAAGGAAACTCAAGGCAGGGAGTGAATGGAGCTGTCTCATGTTCTCCTTTGCTGCTTCTTCCTCCAACACCCCCACCCTCCCCTTCCTTCTTGTTGCTCTTGTTCTTTGTGAGAATGAATGTAATCTGTCACTGGATGGTTACACCAATATTTTCAAATGCTGCTTACAGTCTTTTATGGGTAATACTATTTTGGCACAATTAGACACACTCCTGAAAACTAGTGACGTCTGTGTCATATAATTGCTTTTTTTTTTTCTTGTCAGAGGAGGAAAAAAAGACTCTTAATAATAACTTATGACTAAGCTGATTAGGAAACAAGTATTTCCTTGAAAGCATTTTGAGAGGAAGCACAAATATTCCTTTTAAAAAGCACAAATTCTCTTCATAGGTTTATCGCAACCTTCTTACTTGTCTTTTCACTCAATTGTTAAACATTCTCTCAGCTTTTCATGTCGTAGATCCTGGTTTCGCAGTGAGGTTCTGGTTGCCTGTATCCCAAGCTCCAGTGAAGAGGTGTTGATTGCCAGATACTGGCAGACCAGGTGAATCTCTCTGATGGCTGCTGAATACAGCTCTGCCTTCTAAACAGCTCCACGAATGTTATAAAATTAGGAAACATGGTACCCTTGGGTGGTTGACATAGCGACATATAAGTTAAACACTGTTTATTATTAATGTTCTCTATAATTAAAAAGACCTCTGCAATCCAGGCAGGATTTCAATGTCTTCCCAAGACTTGACAAAGATATTTATCCTCCTGTAACCAAAACCTCTGCTGCTTTTATGCCTAAATCATGCCGTTCACCAGTGTTCCATCCGTTTTCTCCACAACTTACTGAGAATACTTCTTTTTTTGGAGATACTGAGTATTTAGTTTATATCTCTCCTATATTGTGATGTTTACAGAGTCACGGTGTTATTCAAGCAGTAACTTCACACATTTCAGAAGTTCCAGCATTACTTCATTAGCAGTTTATATGAATGCTCAGTTCCAACATATCTCAGTTACCTTGTTTACAATGATTTTCAAGCTCAAACACAAATTCACTAAAAGGCAAACTCATTTTACTGTTCCATTAAGAAAGCCATATGCCTTGCTATATATTTGCACTCAAGACAAAACTTAATGTCTGCTATACCAAGTTTGGTATTTCTGTTTTTCTATCAGCAAACTATAAAAACCAGCTAATTTTTAGCCTGCTTGCTTTCTGTTTGTCTATCTCTAAATCATTACTGCATACAGCAGTACAATAAAAAACACATAGTCAAGAAGTATCATAGCCACAAAAAGTTCAAAAAACCCGAAAATCGACTGGAAGCCATGAATTATCTTTCGATCAGGTTATTAAGAGTTCATATCAATCTGCTTCTGTGCTTTGCTTTTCCTTTGAATAGTCATAAATAATTAGCTTATCTCCTTCTATCAGTGTCTAAAATAAAGGACTAATGATGTCAGGACAGCTTGCTTTGACATTTATGAAATATGCTATGATCTACCTGTAACTGATTGTAGGGGTAGCTGGAAGAGCATATTTTTAGATTGCTTCATTTTCTGTTATCAGAAAATCTGTCAGCCTTAGCTGGAAGGCTTTAGCTGTTCCCCTACTTCAAGGAGGCCTCTATGTGTCATGCCCTTGAGAAGCATCTGTTGTTTAATTTTGTGAACCGATGTTCAGGTTAAACTGCAGAAGATTAGCCAGGTCCTGCTCCTTTTTTTGCTCCACCTGCTGTTCCCCAAAGCCCCCCGGGGGAGGCAGGGGGCTGCTGCTGTCCTTGGGGGTCAGGGCCGTGCGGGAGGCAGGCCCCAGAGGCTGCTGTCGGGGTTCCCAAGGAAAGCGTTAGGAGCGAGGTGTGGAGAGAAGCAGGGGGGAGGCAGGATGCTGCCAGCAGGTGCCTCTATTCCCCGACCTTCTTGGGCTCAAGGTAACCCATTCTCTTGCCTCTTAAGGCACCAGCTTTGAAGTGAGCTTTCCTTCCCTCCCGGAGGCAGGGTTTAGACCCTGTCCCTGCTTCTCCTACATGATCCCTTGGATTACTGTCTTTACTGATAACATCACACTAGGTACCCAAAGGGGCAAAGTTAAGACCACATGAATGCCTTACATTCAGGTATTTCTATGTTTGAAGAGCTTTCTGAAACTTCTTTCTTTACAGTATCATAGCTGTGCCACTTCACTTTTATTTCAACAATATGCAACTACAGTTTAGCCACAATGGGTAGTTTTTCATCATTACCAAGCTGCTTTCGACTCCATGTGTCACTTCTCCCACTGGCGAGCACAAATCCAGGTTTGCCCACTCAGGTGCTCTTTGCTCACCACCCAGCCCACACCACACTGGAGGAGCAGATGTGTGTGGGTCGGGTGATGGAGATGCGACCCTGTTCCTTTGCAATCCCAGCAGCCAGCACTTGGCAAAGGCCTAAAGAATATAAAACAAACAGGAGGAGTTTATTCCGGGCATATGCAGGAGGAAGCGGCTCTGTTTCAATGTCAGCAGGATGCTCTCTGCAGAGCAGGATTTCCTGCCCCCACAGAAAAATCCACGGACCCTTTTCTCCACCCTGAATTAGGAGATTAAACTTGGGTTTGACAACTTTTAGTCTTAGAAGCAATTGACAGGTTTTAGAGAAAGTGCTGGATTGCCATAATCTGGTTGTAAGGTGACAGATGTTTGCTTAGCTGACACCAGATGGGATGGCCTGTATTCTTCAGGTTAGTCCCAGGACATAGGAGAGGTAGTAAGATTTTGTTCTGAAATTCAAAGTAACAAAGGGTTACAGAGGAACTCTTTCTCTGTCAGAGTGTTTTGATGATTTGTGGCTGGCTGCTTTAGATGCTGCACTGTGGCTGCAGATTCTTCAACGTATCTGCTGCTTCCTGCAAGTATAATCTCAATTTTGGTTTAACATGAACCAGCTGTTCTACAACCATATGGTGACCTGAGCAAGACACTGGTCTGATGGATTTTTGCAGTTTTACTGAATGGGGTTTTATGTGGATACAGAAAAATGCAAGATAGAGAAGTTTATAAAATATCTCTCACTGCATTCACTTCTACTCTTGGAGCAGCTGCTTATGCTCAGCCTCTGAACTGAGTCAGTCAATTTGCTCCAATAGATACTAAATCAGTCCCTTTATCCTTGATGATTAGACAGCAGCAAAAGGCACATCTGATAAAACGTGGAGAAATCCAACACAAAACTTAAGCTTTCCTCACAGAGAAAGAAATGAGCCCTAACTGTGACTGAGCAGGTTAATGGCAAAACTGTACCAAGTAAGATCATTCTGCAAAATGAAAGCAGGATCGAAGATATTAGACACAGGCAATAGCATGTTTAAGGTACAATAAGGAGCACCTCAAGCCATATTTGTCAGCTACTATTCCTGTCTTGTAATTAAAAACAGATTACAATTGAGTTAAATCTTAACACTTCACAATGCAGATTTTCTGTAAACAAAGTGATTTGTTTGGCTTAACTCTGTATTCCAAGTAACCTTTATAAAAGGTTTACTTCACTGAAAACTACCATCCATCTCTTAAATGCAACAGTTTTTTCTGACCTGGCTTCCTTAAACATTTTTTTTTTCAAAGATTAAAAAATACACTGTGGAGTAAAATTATCTCAGCTTTGAAAATATGAAATTGCATCTGAAGCAGTGCTTCAGTATGTAGTAATTTACTGTGGAAGCTCTAAAGCACAGATGGGAGAGTATAGAAAGAGGATTAAGCTGTTTTCCATATCCTAAACTTTATCAGGGATAACACAGAAAACTGTGTCATTCATTACTGCCTGGGGAGTTCTTAAGTGTTAACAATTTATCCAGATGATACATTAGAAAATCTAGGAAGTATTTTTTTTCACTGGCAATAACAGACTGCAACTAAAATGAAAGTCAAAGTTGCACTGCAAGAGTTTTGTTCACCTGCCAAACAGAGGAAATTAATTGCTTCACCTGGAAATATTGATCATAGTACATCTAAGCCAAAGTCCAAGTGCCTGGACTCAAGAAATGCACGGCTGAAAAGCTTATCTGGAGTCTTTATTTCTAAAAAGGCTGTTTTTGCTACATTAAAAATGAAGAATAATGAGACACTGGTTTTTATACTTAACGCCATGCAAGGTTTATGTTCATACACCATGCTTCACATCGCACAACTGAAATGGCTTAGGATTTAGTTCAGAACCTATTAGAATCAGAAGGAATACCCTCATTAACATTTAGCAGCCTTTGGATCAGACCTATCCAAAGATTCAGCTGATAATACCAATACATGCAAGAGATTACAACCAAAGTCTTGTTATCCCTTGTAATTATATCCCCCTCATGTTTGTTTTCACTTGGATGCTTTGCTTTGGCAATTTTTCTAGACACTTCTGTTTAATCTGTACACTTGGATTTAGCAGCATTTTATGACTGCAGTAGTTTTTCAATGATTTTTTGAGTTTCTACAAGTCCAAATTTGTCATGCTCAAGTGGCAAGTGTACTGTGGTTTTTCTGTGAAGATGCCATTGCTGAATAGTTCTTCGTTTTGTACATAGAAGCCCGTTAATATAACATGTATTTTAATTAAAAAAAAAAAAAAAAAAAAAAAAAAAAAAGGGCTGTACAANAAAAAACAAACAGGTCTGTACATGCAGGTTTTCTAGATGTTGACACAAACCAGTTTATGGAATCCAGTGTATGTGTGTATGCACAAAGATTTCTCTGCCTCAAGAGTATGCATTTAATCCTGAAACTGGGAAGTTGGTTAAAAGTTTTTCCATTACATCTTTCTGTCAAATGCAGTAGTATTTCTGCATGAAAGCCTGGACCTCTCAGACATCTGCGCTGTATCTCTGTTACATAGTATTTTTGTCCCAGTTTCCACTGAAAATTCTTGCAACAGATCTCTTTCTCATCTCCTAGCTTTTGTTCTATTAATCTGTCCTCCCAGTCACTTTTTGTAGGTTGGACTTTATTTTACCTTCTGCTACTATAATTGGTATAAAATCTAGAGGTAACATGGAGATGTAGGATACCATTTGAAAATGGAAAAACATCTCTGGAGTACTTAAGACCACACAAGCAGACACACTGTACTGAGATGTTTGGTCAAGAACAGCAGAGTATCCCATCTCCAGCAGTGACTGAAATTGGTATTAGTCATATTCAGAAATACAAATCCAGCCCTCACACTGGGTTTTTTCTTTTTGACTACCTAATCCCTTAATAATGTATTATGCCTTGCTTGGTGTCTGTGAGATAAATAATATGCTGTCTCTAAGGCAGTGTAGAGAGACATCCAGCAAAACTGGCTATGGCTGACACCTCTTGCAGGAGCAGTAAAAGTTTCCAGTTCTGGGCTAGGATATGTGCACACACATTTATCCTCTGCTATTCAATTTTCACACAGTGCCGTCATTTTCTTTCAAGTAAGATTCCCTGTATCCACTCAATCTAACGGGGTTTTTCCAGCCAGCCACTGTTGACAAAATGGACTGACTTCCCTGTGGTTAATGCTACACACAGCAGCAAGCTACTAAAAATCAGCTCATTGAATTTAGCTTCACCGTTGCCTTTTTGAAATGGCTCCTTCCTCACCCTCACCGTTTTTCTCCTGGGAATTCCCAGAGATTGGAGGAAGGAAGGAAGCAGTGAGCAGAGGGAGATGACAGAATAAGATGGATGCCAGCCTTTGTTCCTCAAGAAGTCACACAGAAGTAATAAATAAAATAAGAGATTGGCAGTTGTACTGCATATACTGCACAGTTTACAAACTAACTGCAGAATTAGGCTCTTTGCAGTTTCATTCTGGGGCTGAACAGGTGTCTTTGCTGGATGCTCAATACACAAATCTACAGCTCTGGTCTGTGGTTCAAATCTCTGTTTTCTGCAGACTTCTTACCTGAGCACACATAGCCAGTCCTCCAAAATGTTCTATTTTACTTGCTGCAACAATTTTAATTTCTACGCCAGCGAACTAAGTATTTAATGTTTATTGGAGCTCTGACTGGGGAATCCAATTATATCCTCTGTCAAGTGACTGCTCTGGCAACCAGGCCAGAGAGTCATGCACAAACACACATACATACACACCTCTCCTGAGCTCCACTGTTGTCTAATTAATCTGCATAAAGCAGAACAGCTGATTCAAGGTTCTGGAGAACGAGAAAGTCACCTGGTGGTTGGTGAAACCACACAGAAGAGGAGAACAGAAAACAAGAAGAAAATGTGAACCCTAGGGAGAAAGGATGCTGTGACTCGTGGGTTGCAGCAGGAAGGGCAAGTCCTGTCCACTTCTCTACCCTTATTCTCTACAAAGCTTCCTTGGGTAAGGTTGCTCTGAAGAAAGCAATGCAGAGGTATCATAGGAACATGAATGCATAAATTATAGATCTTAATTTAGCTTAAATGTAGGGTAGCTGTCTAGCTGCTAAGTATTGCCAAGAAACCTACAGTATCTGATTTTTTACACAGACAGACTTTACATTTCCAAGTATCTTTAAGCATCTTAAGAGTGAGGAAGCAAGTGAAACTACAGATTTAAAAAATCAGCATTTTGGCTTCAGACATCCCCTCATCAGTGACTGCTAGGTGACATGTATATGATTTTGGTTTTTAGTGATACAGACAATAAACTCAACTGTACGACAGCATTGGTGTAGTGCTACATTCCCTGCCATAGGGACGCTGAAAGGATAACTGTGCTAAAGATTGTGGCATTTTGGAGCTGATACCACTGGTACCATGTGAGTGCTTGCGATGAAGGTGGGAAGGGATGGCCAGCAGCACCACCTCTGAAGCCTCACCTACACACTATCCTGGGTAAAACTGCTTCTATTAGTTTGTAGCACTAAACCAACATGTGTGTGATTCACTAAGCTGTTCCTGATGGATATTTGGAGTTTATTCGTGAACATTTCTTTCTGCCTAAGTGTTTTACTTTCGGTGTTATTAGGGTAACAGGGTTTTGAACAACATGTGGATTCAATAGAGTAAATCTTGGCTGTTCCATGGTTATCCAGGATAAAAAACCAGTCATCTATTCCACTGAATCCCACTTTGAAGAATTTGAGTGAAATAAGAGCAGGGAGAGTCACAGGGGAATAGTTCACTCTTTGATGTACAAGCCTTTGAACTGTAACTGTGCCTGTTGTCCATACCCTTTTTGCAGATTGCTGGATGCCAGTTTTCCTCAACAACTGTCCTGATTGTTCCTTGCTCTCATAAATTAAAAGAAGTTAGCTTATTCAGGTATAAATTTCTATTCAAACACCGAAATATTGCTTTGCGTTTTCTCCTGTCTCCCCTCTCAATCCGTCTGTGATTCATTAGGATGATGTTAATGTCCTATTGAAAGACTCTGTTCTACTTAAAGTAGAAAAACGCTGAAATTTCCTCAGCAGCAGGCTTTTGGTTGTATTGTTTCGGGGCTTTTTTGTCTATTTTTTTTTTCATGTATGTTCCAGTTTTCATGTATGTTTCCAGTTTTTATCCATCTCAGGTTTTTGGTCGGTTGCCTGAGGTAATCATGTTCTGCTAAATCAGGGCATGGGGGCAGGAAAGGTTACCCTGCTCAACCTTTACAAAGTTTCTGGAACTGCCAACTCCAAGCATCTCGTTTAACTAGGATGATTTAAATGAGCGATAATATCCAGTTACTAGCTCTGAGACAATTTGGCCATCTGAGGTACCATGAGGACTCAGCTACAGCAAGCAAGGCTGTTCTCCACAGAAATGAATATGTGCTGGTGTGCTGCCAAGATTATTCTAGGGCTGCAGATGGCATCTACTGTTCCCACTGTATAAGCCTGGTTTAATGTGACTGGTGCAGACAGTGTGTAGCCGATGCAATTTTTTACTGATGGGATGTGATAATCAAATTTAAATTTTGTTTTCCCTAAATGTTTTAGAACACACCAACCATGTGTTGTTCTTACAACATGTCCTGACGGTAGTGTACGAGCTCCTTCCCCTTAACATTGGCCTCTTCTGCATATTTGATTACCTTAATAAAAGCCAGTGGTAGCTGGTACAGACGGGTGATATTTTGGAGGTACATAAAGGCACGAGTTGCCATCGGGCATGAGAACTGCCATTTTTTCAAAGGGGCCATAAAAGGCAAATACAGTTTGTCTCTCACATGGCAAAGTATGTTTGTAGGAGTGATGGGAAGTGCTATAACACATGGAGAGGCAGTAAGACAGTGTAGCAGGGTCGTGGATAGTCAGAAACGAGGACACTCCAAGCTGGAGGCTCTGCAATCACATGCACAGGGATGTAAACAGCTCAAATTGCCTCTGCGTCAGTTGATGTCTCCTTGCCTCTAAAACATAACACTGTCCTAAGGATTAGCTACCCGGTGTGACTGCTTGGGGACACTGGATCAGCTGGCACAGCCCAGATGAGAAATACGAAGCTTTGCTAATATCCACCAGCTCAGGATCCATCCAGAGCAACTTCAAAGACTATAAATGTTCAGTCCAAACAGTGTGGAGCTGTTAAGCTGTGTAAAACAGCAAGGTGGGAAGAAGTGCTTTGTGAGAGCATCTATTTCTTGCTGCAGCATGAACTAGTTTATGAGGTCTCTTCCAGCTCATGACTGTATTTGCAACCTTAAAGTGCTTAGACCGTTGTCTTTCAAACAAATTTTGTACTTCCTGGGTGCACTGGCACTCACACTTTGGAAGTGGTCTACAATATGAGAATCTCATTGGATTTTACTAACTAGAGATTGAAATCTATGTTGCAGGGTGTTAGAGAAAAGCCTTTTTTGACACAATAGCAACTGTTGTACTGTTGTACTCCTTAATCTGTAACTGGTATGGATTGCTGGTCTTCTCGGGCTGTATAAAAGAATTGGTTTTTTATCAGAAAAATGGTTTTATACAGCCCCTGAATCTAAGTTAGAATTAGTATAATCAAAATATGGTGCTTGTACAGCAGAATTTGTTGGGAGTGATATATTAAAGAACAGGCTGTGGGCAGCAGGTGCGTATCTAAATCAGGTAAGAATCCATGGGCTAGGAAAACGAAAATTAAATGGGGAATTTTTCTAAATTCCTAATTTTGATTTCCAAAAAGAGCAGTCTCACACAAACCTGATAAGAAAATGAGAACATGAGCCAGCAGCTCACCAGCATAATTGTTAGGCTTTACTTTTTTTTTAATTCTAGATGCTGCTGCAGCCTCACTGTCTGCCAGTGAGTTCCTCCTGATTTGTATGAGAGAAAGTGTGTCAAAGACTGCCAGGGAAGATTCCTGAGGACAGAAGAATATTTTTAATTTGGTGCTGAGTCTACAAATAAAGCCAGATGCAAATCTGAACTGGCTGGCTAAGAACTAGGTCCAGCCCCGAAAGCAGCAGAAAATGTGATGGTATGGACAAAATAGTACCTTCTGCTGAGAGGCTACTCATGGGGTGTAGGGGTCGAGGGTGGGCTGTGAGAACCAGCTGGCTCCATGGTGCTGTCAGCAGCCATCTGTGGGTATGTCCCAGAGATAACGTGGTACCTGGGAACAGGAATAGGTGCCTATGGCCACAGGAAGTGGGGGCAAGTTAGAATAGACTGTCCTACAATCACAGAATCACAGGGTGGTTTTGGTTGGAAGGGACCTCAAAGATCATCTCATTCCAACCCCACTGCCATGGGCAGGGACACCTTCCTCCAGACCAGGTTGCTCAGAGCTCCATCCAACCTGGACCTGAACACTTCCAAGGATGAGGCAGCCACAGCTTCCCTGGGAAACCTGTGCCGGGGCCTCACAGGAAAGGATTTCTTCCTAACAGCTAATCTAAACCTACTCTCTGTCAGGTTGAAGCCATTCCCCATTGTCCCAGCACCACATGGTCTTGTAAACCCTCTGCCTGTCTTGTAGGCTCCCTCCAGGTACTGGAAGGTGCTCTAAGGTCTCCCCAGAAATTTTTCTTCTCCAGGAAGAACAACCCCAGCTTCCTCAGCCTTTCCTCACAGCAGAGCTGCTCCATCCCTCTGATCACCTTGGTGGCCTCCTCTGGCCTGGCTCCAGCAGGTCCCTGTCCTTCCTGTGCTGGGAGCCCAGAGCTGGATGCAGCACTGCAGGTGGGGTCTCAGCAGAGCGGGGCAGAGGGGCAGAATCCCCTCCCTGCCCTGCTGCCCACGGGGCTTTGGATGCAGCCCAGCACACGGGGAGTTCTGGGCTCCCAGAGCACATGGCCAGGGCACGTCCAGCCTCTCACCCACCAGCACCCCCAAGGCTGCTCTGGATCCATTCTCCTCCCAGCCTGTCTTTTTGCTTGGGATTACCTTGATCCAAGTGTAGGACCTTGCACTTGGCTTTGCTGAACTTCATGAGGTTCACATGGATCCACCTCTTGAGCCTGTCAAGGCCCGTCTGGCTGGCATCCCTTCCCTCCGGCATGTTCACAGCTCCACAAAGCCCACTGTTCTCGGCAAGTTGGCTGAGAGGGAACTCAGTCCCACTGTCTTGTTGCCGACAAAAAATGAGTCCTCAGGCTGTGTCCAATATAACATAAATTTTAGAGGAACTCTGAATTTAATTGCCAGAAATGCTCAGATCGATAGATGGATTCCTTTTGGCTTCATTTAGCTTTGGATCATGCTCTCAAGGAAGAAATAGATGACTACAGGCCTTAACCTGAATTCTCATAGACAAGAGTGGAGAGGTAATCTTTCTTGCAGAGTGGATTGGAAAACCTCTGCTAGCCTTTCCAAATTCTGTTCTAACTGCTCACACCAGGCCTGGGTGGCTGCAAACTTAGAGGGCAGCACTGATTGTTTGGAGCTGTTTCCAGCAGGGTGCTGTCATCTTGATATAAAAAAAAAGAAAAAGCCATCAAAGTAAAAAGGAAGTGGGGTGATGGAAAACTAAATGTTTGCAAAACAGGCCAGTTCTTTGAATTTCCCCAATCCATTACATAACAAAAATGCATGAACTGTGTGATTAAGAATACTAAGTAGTAAGTACAGAAATCAATTCTGTTTAGTGAGGATTCAAATCCCCTTGAGGATTTAAAATGTTTTTTAAGTCTAAGGAGGTGTGTGTGGGGGGTGACATCTTTTCTATAAGTGCATAGAATTACTAAGCACAAGGGATTTATTTAACCAGGAAACTTACATTACTGAGATTAGACATCTCGTTTTCAAGGTGCTCCGGGAAGATAATGACTCCTATACCCATAATTCACTGTAGACATCAGTTTTGTCTGATAATACATAAATTGACCTGATGATAGAAGTTAGCAGTTTTCACTCTAAATTGCAGTATAGTGCTAGATAGCAATAAAGAATGTGTGGGCCTGATTCATTGAGTTTCTGTAAATTATAGAGCAGAGGATTTGACCCTCCTGTTTAGGAAATACACATTTCCTCTCTAAAAGAGAGATGCAGTTTTCCCTTTGATTAAAATATACATGCTCTGAAAAACAAAATTAAATCCTCTGGAACAAGGGAAAGAACAATGTGGTTATTTATCCTATAAAGAATGGTAGCCTCCAGGAATAGCTGAATGTTACAATGAATCATATGGAAAACACCGTGGGCTTTTATGATGCTGTGATTAAATGTGATCAGTTAGCTGGAGAAGGTGCGTGAAATTCTGATTGCAGAGAATTTGATGGGAATTTTGCCAGTGACTTTAACAGGCACAAAGCTTCCCTTGGATCCTGGAAACTGTGAAAGCATTTTATTTGCCTATTTGATTTTGAGCTAGGGAATATTGGCTCTTCTTGTCTTTATATGCTTGATTTTCTGGGCTGAAGTAAAAGTTATAGCATTTTATGTTGAGTAAGCTCAAAATAATCTCTAACTGAGCTAAACTCAGTTGAAAATCCTTGTTGCAAAGGTGTAAAAACTGCTGTATTGAATTAATTCCTGCATCTGTAAGACTGTCTTTTCAGAGGAGGAACAGACTATTGCAATTTGGCAGAGGTGAGGAGGACTGTGAAGCTTTTTTCTTACCAATTTTTAATTAGCTGCTGAACGTAAAAGGAGGAAATGAAGAAGCTGCCTCTAAATTGAAAGAGATCCTAAAAGAAAAAAAAAATCAATAACGTTTAAGAAATCAGATTTTTAGTTGGTAGTTCATGGGTCCTTTCCAAACTATTAAGTGGATGTAATTTAGAGCCACTGATTGGAACATCTGATTCAGGAATATCAGATGTTAGTAGCTCTGTCTCAGAGACACTACTGTGTTTGTGGTCTGAAATGGACATTTCTACCATTTGGAGTGTCTTCAGGGAATGTGCATGGCAGAAAATGTTGAACTTGTCTTATAGGAGCAGTCTCCCAGGTTCAAGAAGGGGCTTCTCATCGAGCGCTCGGCCATGGGCTGTGGATCACACGGTCCTGCACAGAACTGCTTTGTCACCTGCCTGTTGGAAGTGAACAGGAGGAGGTGAAAGGAGACAGGGGTTTTATCCAGTCTGCACCTACAGGATTGCCCTCGTGTGTTAGGGAATATGTGGGGCATGGAGTAGGCACTGGCTGAAAGTAAGTGCTGAAAGTTATTTCCAAGGAAATGGGACAGCAAGGGGAAGCCTCTGACTTAATTTCTAAATCTCCCACTTGCACCAAGATAGGAGCAATGCACTATGTTTACCTTGGAATGATGATAAAGTAATAATTCAGCCTTTTATGTGGAGTGAATAGAGAAATGTGACCACTCAGCATAGGAGGAGTTACATGTTTAACTCTCAGATTCCATCAGGCAGTAGCATTGTCGCTTTTAGTTTTAAACCTGTATGAAAACTTTCGGATGACATATAAATGATGGTCAGAAGAGAAGTAGATGTACGTTTTAATTAAGGATTGATATGCTGTAAGAGAAAAAAACAGAGGAGGAAGAAAATAGGAGTAAATATTATTTCCAGGTTTACTGAAATGTGTCCAAGTTAACAACTACTAATACATTATTTTATCTTTGTCCATCACACAGAGAAATCTGTGAACTGTACAGCCCCACTGATGAGGTCTCCCAGTGGCAGATGAAGCTGCACCAGTAGACTGGCTGTCATTAGAAGGGGAGCCTGGAGCTAGGGCTCAGTTGTGAGTACCTGCACCATGGCTCGACCTTTACTGCTTGTATGCCACATTAGATTATGGATTGCCACTTACTGTGAATGCACAGCTGAAATCCAGTCTCCTGAAAAGGCCAAGGATGCCTTGAGATCTCAGCTATGAAGTCTGTTCATTGTGCAAGAATAGAAAATTCCATATATGAAAGTCTCAATTTGTGAAACTTTTTTTTTTTTTGAGGATGTAGATCCCAAGCATGTAGAAATCATGCAGCAGTGAAGAAAGAGAATTAAATGCCAACAGCAATACAAGATTAAAGCTGGGAAGTGAAGGTTCAAGTGTTTAATAAAAAACTTTTTCCTGTCCCCTCATTATAATGTGGGTTTGCTGTTCTGTTATGCTACTGCTGCAGTAAAGTTCTCTATTTATACCAGATAAAATATACATAGAGGTCATAATACCTTCAAATCTGATCTATTTAGTTACTGTTTTTTAATTATTTTCAGAGTTCAAATTCTTTCCACAGACAGCTGTGATATCAAATGGCATTATGAACTCTCGCCGAGTATTTTTATTTATATTATTCATCCTGATAATAAGCTGTTGCTTCTTATTTTAATTATTCTAGTAGGTGTTTCCTTACAGTTTGTGATTTATCTAGTAGTCTAATGTCATCTATAGTTTAGGCCTATCAACAAACTTGACCCTTAGAGAAGGCTGTATCAGTGAATAATAAACATCTGAAGTGTTACTTTTTCATAAGAAGAGTTTTAACACTGACGGTACCCAACACCACCATGTAACAACATGTGCATTTTTGCCTTCCTACACAGTTGCTTGCCATATATGTGTATCTGTAACTGTAGACACAGGCTGCTTTTCCTATTTTAATGTTTATTCTCAAATTATTCTCTTTTCTGCATGTCTACAAATACAAGCAAAATGAAATCTTATAGCTTAGTGTAAGGTCTGCCCTTTTAGTTACTCTTACCTTGAGGATCTGTGGTAGAAAATGAAGAAATTTCTTCCCAAAGGTTTTAGAGTAAATGGCCAAACCACCTCAAAAGCTACGATCCGAAATCAAGAAATTAAATCAGTCTGAATGAAAGAGACATTCCCCTGAGTTACTTACTGTCATTTTACTAGCTCTTCAGTCTTTCTGGAGTTTTCCAGATAGCTATTACTGTAAATAGGCATTTGAAAAAAAAAAAAAAGAAGTAATTCTGTAAGCTGGGAAAGGGTGCTTTTGGCCATTACTTTCATTGTGCTCTGCACCCGAGGTTTGTGCTCTTAGTTTAGTTTTTCCAGCTGGAGAACCTGAGGCACAGAAAGGATGAGAATTTGCTCCCTCAGAAGGAAAGTAGCAAGCGAGCCATAAAGCAAATGCAAGCCCATCTGTGGCAAGCTTGGTCTCTCAAATATCTATTTTTGTGTCACTAGGTGGTAATTGAAAAAATCTGTTACTGTTCCTCAAGTTTATAGGAGGAGTAAATGAGAAGCCTCTCATTAATTTGCTTCTAAATGATAACTTTTGTCATAAAGCTCTTCACAGCCAACCCTACTTTACTAATATGTGAAATCAACCTGAAATTATAGCTGAAAAGGAGGCCTGGGAAAAGCCTTCAAGAAGATTTTTAAATACTTCACAGCAAATTCAAAAAGTGTAGGTTAAGTATTTTTCCTTTTAAAATCCTGTATCTTGTCTGTGTTTGATTGTGTGAGCCTTGTTTGGGTTTTGCTCATGGTGGAAACCAGCTTATGTTAAAATGTATTTATCCTGCCAAGGTACAGGCATTTCAGATTTGCTGGGTGCAGATTCAGACTACAAAATTACTAGAATAAACTGAAATAGTCAGAAGTAGGAGCAATGGAAGAGATGCCTGTCCTTTACAAATATGAAGCTGTGGGCCCAAAGAAAGGAAATCAAGATCTTGGTCACAAAACGACACTGCCTCTCCATTTGTGGTGAATTTCAGCTTCTCTCTTGGCTACAGATTGCTGCTTGTTCACGTAATCTAATTTCATAACATTCACATCAAAGCTGTAGGAAATTAATTTATGGGAAATTAATTGTGGGTTGGTAGGTAATATTATTCCAAACACAGTTTAATTTCAGGTATTTCATAATCTGAAAAAATTGAGACTGACAGTACTTTCAGCTTTAATTCTTTTTTAGACAGTTCTACGCCACTACAGGTGATAGAATTTTCCTGATTTATATCAGCTAGTGACATAGACTCCTGTTTTTCTCTACAATCACTTCTCCTTTGTTTGCTTATCTGTATATATTATAATACCTCTCACTCTAACCCATGGATCAGCTTTGACCACTCCCAATTTTTCTTATCTTCCAGGTTTGCCAAGTTTTCAAATGGCAAAATTGATGTAATCCTAATCTTCATCATCAAGCAAGCAACGTGTTAGGCAGCAGGTTGGTAACTATTCTTTAGAGTACAGGTGTACAATTTGAGGTTTTTGGGGTTTTTTTTCAGTTGGTTATAGATATTTTTAATAATTTTTGTGGCTCACAAGTTTTTTTCCCAAGGTCTGTAAGTAAGAAGCTTCCATTCAAAATGTAGTCAATAATAATTACTGAATTTCGTATATTAATTAATGTGTATAGGAAACCAGCATTTCACGAGGATTTCTGTCTTTTGATAATCTCAGTAAACTGAGAAGATTTGCCTCGGAGTTAGGTGTATGTGCCAGTAGTCTCAGACAGAAAGAGTTTTATTTCTCTTAGATGATAAACTTTAATGGAAACAACACCCTGCAAAGAGAGCATTTTCCGAGTTCATGGAAATCATTCAGACCGTGCTTTTGTTTTGCTAGTAAACATAGCTCTTTAATTCAGAGAACAGTTTGTACTGGCCTGGGGAAGCCTGTCTCACTTGATAATGGGCTCTGAATCCAGTGGATTATTGCGGGGATTTTATCTTGCAGTAATCTCCAGGGAGAAATGTACAAACAGCTGGGAGAGCAAGAAGGAACTGCATTGTGCGGCGGGAGATTGTGGAGCAGAATTTTAGGGCGCTGGAGTGGATCTCAATACCAACATGAATCTTTTCTGTTTTTCTCTGGTAAGTGTACACACACAAGTTTTCCTTTAGTGGGTTACTGAGCTCATAAACTGAACTGGTGGGTGTGTTTTTATGGAAAAATAATGAAGGTTTTATATCACAAATCGTGCAAGGGTTGTGTAACAACAGCGAGTCTCTCTAGCCTAGATGAAGGAGTTTTTGTATAAGAAATTTTATATAGCAAAATATGTTGCAGTAAAAATATAATGCAGAGAATGTATAACAATGTGCCATGCACTATCTGTGACTATTGCAAAACCACGGAGATTTAGTCATGAGGCATTTAATGCAAATACAGTAAAACACCTCATAAGTAAGATAAAATTACAAAATATATGCATGCTATAATTTGTTTTACACTCGGGTTTTTTCTTTTTTAGATAATAGTATCCGTTTTCCTTCTTCAGTAGTTCGGGAGAACTGCAAGAACTTTTCAAGCAATAGTTTTCTATTAGCCAAACATGAAAACATAGTCATCAGGGATAATTTAGTCATGGCAATATTTGTACACAGACAGAGGACTTGATTTAAGATCCTCTTTAGTTAGGGTTGCTTTTTTTTTTTTTTTTAGTTTGATTTTTTTAATGTCTTTTTTTGTTTGGTTTGTTGGTTGGTTTGGTTTGGTTTTGGTTTTTTGCTTTTTTTTTTGTCTTTTTCTTCCCTTTCCTTGCCCCAAGGCAACTGCTCAGAGTGAACAGGTAAATCAGGATAGGAAATCCACAGAAACTGTTTCTGTTTTAAGAGCTTAACCATCTGCCAATACCAATGCTCAGTATTAGTAATGGTAATTAGCTGAGTATATTTGCTGTATTTACACAGCACAGTCGATCTGCTTGCCCGTTTTTCATCTTTTGTCCAAATGTGTAGCATATCTTCCCCATACATTTAGAAAGAACAATAAAAATCAATTTTCAAGCTGCACTAATGCAAACTCAAATAGGGCAACTGCTTTGCGTAAATCTTTGCTCCTGATTGCTAATACTATCTTAGTGCACAGTCCTGGTGTTTTCCAGATCATAAGGATTAAAAGCTGGTTTTTTAAAAGTAAAATGCAGTGGTGTTTCAGGATTCTGTGACACGAGTCACTCAGAAAAATAATTCCCTGGGAACTCAATGACAGTTTTGATCATAGTTAAGTGTGAGTGCCTGTGTATTTGTACAAAGTCAACAATGGCTTTGTGGTACAATCTGTAACAGCTTGAAAACGCTCATTTCACAAGTTCTTTGGGAAAGAACTGTTCTATCAGTATTCTACTGTTCCGTTGGAGCAGCTTCTTGTTTTCCATGTAGTTCACTTTTAAAAAAGGCGTTGAGCCTTATATCGGTGGAGAATCCAACATGTAGACTAAATGTCAGGTAGACTGTGTGGGTGAGAGTAGGTCAAGTTCCAGTCTCCCTGTTAAACTCAGTATGCAGCACCCAGGGTTTCTGTGGGGGAGGTAATGACTGCAGTGATAATGGATGGTTCAGACAAGTGAAAGCTGGTGCCATGGTAGTTTCTGTAATGAAATAATTAGTTCTGTTTAAAGATTGCTGCTAAGAAGATAACCTCCGTTCTTTACAAGCTTTACACGGGAGCCATTCTGCCCGCTTTGGTAATCTTCTGCTCACCCAGCAAAACACCTCACAAGTTATCAACATCTAAAGATAATTTATAGGTCATTAATGTGTTTCATAAAAGGAAGAGCCCTGTGCAGTCCTCCCTATGCCTGTGACACGGGGCAGTTGCTTTCAGTAATCAGATTGTCTAGCTTGGAAATGAGCTGGTCATCCAGGTATGCGCACTGGCCACTTCTGCTCTGTCACCCTGTGACCACGAAAAGGCTGGCTACACAGCAGTTGTAGTATCAATATAAGGGTGTTTTTCCCTTCAAGAGAGTCAAGCCAGAAATAATGAACAGCAACAACATAATCAGGATTTAAAGACAACTTTTAAAGGTGCTACGGGAGACAGTTCCTTAGTAGATGCAAATAGCCACCAAGGAATAGAAATCATGGCTGATTTACATCGAGGGAACATCTGGAGTAACTGCTAAACCTGAAGCCATGGAAGAGAAATTCAGACTATTGACAGAACAAAAAAAGCTGTAGAAAATAAACAGCACTCTCATGGAAGTATTTATCTCATGTGGACTGACTGATGGGATTTCAGACTGCAAAGAGTGTGTGCCTGTGTGTACATGTGTGCATGCATATGCATATATTGTTAAAATACACTGGTTTATAGCTCAGAAAATAGCTTTCTACCCTTCACAATATAGTGGTTGAAGTAATCTACAACCTGAGAGAAGGAGAGTAATATTCCATTTAAAAACAAAGTTTAACCAGACTTCTGGCTGATCCAAAGTGCTGGAACATCAGGGTAGTTAGAGGAACATCTGTTCAAACTGTTGATTTTAATTTGGGTTTGCTTTTATACCTGTCCATAAAACTGAGACACAGTTATAGCATGAGAGACACAATGTTGTGGGTCAGCGTAGCAAGTGGCGATGTGGAGGCTGGAGACACAAAATAGTCACAAGGTGGTTGTGATGGTTCTTTGGAGCCTGAACTGTATTCTCTGCTTCCCAGGGAGGCAGACAGGAACTACTCCAATCTGTCACCACCTGGGAGTCCTTTGATCTCCTAGTATGAGTGCTCCAGCATGGGGTGTTTCCCTAGCACTACTTTGTGTCCTGGGTTGACTTCAGAATGATTTGTTTCGCAACTGTGATCATTTTTCGCATCAGACTCATTGCCTTGATCTCAAGAGATTTGCAGGCAAATTAGATTTGCCTTCAAAACCTTGTGTCCCTTTTCCATTTACAAAATGATCAACAGGATAAATGTATCTTTTTTTTTTTTTTTTTTTTTTGTAGATATATTGTGGTAAAAGGTCAACCTTAGACCCTAAATTTGCAGTGTCTTTTCCATCTCATGGTGCTCAGCAGGTCAGACAATCAAATAAGATTTGTATTATGGGCAATATACAGAGAAGAACCGAAATCAAGGACTGCTTCTGTATGAAATGCAAGAAATTATGCTGCCAAATCCCCTGTTTTGATACACGGCCCAGTAAATGTCAGAATCCTACAAATCTGAGAAATCAAATTTATTATTGAATAGTGAAGTCCTTTAGTTAAGGTAGAATATTTTCCCTACATTATTTTCCTAAACTGGCTCTCCACTATCAAGGATCTACACACTCAGTTAGCACCAATTCACCTGGAGCAGTACCTGTTAAACCTCTCCTGACTTACACTCACAATCCCTGCCTTTCAGTGAAGTTTCCATAAGAGAGTGGATCTGAGGGCCATGAGAGACATCCTTACACAAGGTAATACTGAACAAGTAGGTCCTGTGTATTTGGCAGTGAACAGTGGCATTAGTAATGGAACTAATGAAGACAGGGAAGAATTTCGGATAGCTAAGGAGTGTCAACCTCTTGTGTAGCAGAAACCTGTGTAGGAAGGCCAGTAGAGAAAGGCTGTGCCACTTCTAGTCACAGTGTTGCTCAGATCAGTTATTCAATGAGTAATTCATGAGCACTGCTCTTAGGATTTAGGCCAAACAAGATCCCTTTCATTTGTCTATTTCTTTCCCATATGGTGCCTTTCTAACCACCACTTTTGCTAGTAAAATGTAAAGTCAAGTACTGAGTGAAAGTCTAATCCTCTTAGTGATTTTCAGTAGCATTGAACTAGTTATGCTTTATTTTGATTGTTGGTTTAAAGATGTGCTGACTGCACAATGTAAAACGTATTACATCTAATGTTATAAACTGAAACAGCCCTTGGCACTAAAAGGTAATGTTTCTCTGATGCAAAATGCAGAGAGAATGAGTATTAATAAAAGTGATATAGTGCATTAATTATGAATCAGCTGGAGCCTCTATGTTAAAGAAACCACAGAGTAAATAGAAAGGTGCTAATGCTGCTATGACTAGTGGGACATGGTGGTACTTAGAAATGGACTCGACTTAAAAGTATGTTTTAACAAAGAAAGATTAGCTGAATGTGGAAAGACCTTCCTCTAAAGTGGAGTGTGATTAAAAGAGATCTGACTGGTTGAACTTTACAGTTCTTCCCGTGTAATCATCTCCATACAGTCCCTGTTCCTCTTAGTTGGATTGCTATCATCCCACCACACACAGGACTCCAGCCTTAAACCTGAGGTGGAAAATGACCTGACTGCATTACTAAATGCTCCCTCTCCACCTTATGATCAACCTAGTCTCTGCATGCCATGATGATAATAATATGCAAAGGAAAGGGCTACAGGCAATTATTTTCTTCTAGATCTGAACTAGGATATTTTGTCCCATAAAACTCCTGAAGCAAAGAGTTTCAGAAAGCTTTCTTGTTCCATGTAGGATAAAGAAAATGTGCTAACTACTCCAGAATTAAGTTCATATTTTATTCTGCTGTCTCTCATTTTCCTCTGTGATGTTTACTCTGCTCAGGACTACTAAAAAATTAGCATATGAAATGAAAAACTTTACTGACTTGGCAGGTTTTGCTATAACAGTACACTTAATTGTAAAAAAAAATAAAATAGAAGGGAGCAAGAAAATTTCAATTTTAGTTAAATACTTTGAGTTGCCCTCAAAGAAAGGCAATTACTACAAGGAAAATATACTCTTATAAAGTATAAAACCTGCAAGCAAAGAAAACAATTTCGAAAACTGAAGGTCTATTTTCTCTTTTTTTGGATGCTCTCCTTCTCACTCCTGTGGTTTTTTTTCTGTGAGTTTTCTTTCTTGCACTTGCTTCCCTGGTTGTGCTCTCTCACATCCTCTCCCTCTTTGTCATGTGTTCTCACTCTTTCTTGTGTCTGCACTCACCTGAGCCCACAAAAGCTTCCCTTCCTCCCTTCTCTCTTTCCGGTTTGGTTTGCTTCTCTTTCTTCTCTTTCTTATCTTTCCCCCCTTTCCTCCCTTGCACTGTTCCTTGCCTTCTCTTTTCTCTCCCTTTTCATCATTCTCATGCTTCTCTTTCACATGTGCTCTCTTTATGCTTCACTCTTACTTCAACAAAGTCATGTATTATTCCCTATTGAGGGAGAATTATATGGTTGCATTTTACATTGCAGAATCCTGGAAATGTGTGACAAGGTTTTAAACTCATCCTTTTTGTGTAGAACATATGATTCTGCTTTCTCACCCATTTTCTCTCTTTTCATGACCTCACTCTCTTTTCTGCACCCTCATGCCCTTTCTTCTTTGCTTAATACTTCATGGCCACTCATTCTCATGCCCTGGTGCTCGCCCTCTTGCACCCTTTCTCCCTCTTTCCTGAGAGCTATGTTTGTCACAAGGACTCCCTGTCCACCATTTCTCACATACTCGTTCTTTCTCACAAGTCGTCCTGCTCTTTCTTATCCCCTTCCTTACAGCCCCTCTTTCTCATGGCCTTGCACTGTTTCCCCATTCTCATGACCTCACCCCTTCCCTCACAACCTCATTCTCACTCTCTCCTGTCTGCACACTCACTTTCTTGCACATGCCTTCTCTTTCTTGAACGATCTCTCTTTTGCACACCATCCCTCACTCTCCTTCTCTGTGCTATTCACAAGACCTCTCTCTCTTCTTTTAAATGGCCTCATGATCTCTCCTACTGATTCCCTCTTGTACTGATTCTCACCTTGCCTTCTCCTGCTCTTCCACTCTGTTTCCTCAGTTTTTCTCTCATGGGCACTCTAGTGTCCATTCTCTTACTTTGTTGTGCCTACTCCTTTTCTAAGGCCCTTACATTTTTTCTTGTGCCAGTGTTTCTTTTCTAGCACCATTGTGCCCTTTGTTGTGACCTAACACCCAATCCTGCACCCTCACACTCCCTCCTTCTCATGCTGCCACACCTGCTTCCTTGTGTCTGCTTTTCTTTGCATGCCATGTTTTCCCAGCACACTCTTTTTCTGACATTCCTTCTTCCTTTTTCTCACACTCTCTTTCTTGCCTTTCTCTGACACATGCACTCTCTTGCAGCCTTGTTTGTGCATGCTTGTGCTTCTTTGAACATTTCCTTTCTCAAGCACCGGCCCTTTGGCATGATGGTGCTTTTCTTGCACCCCTGCTCTACCCTTTGTGATTTTTTTCTTGTGCTCTCCTGCTCTCTTGCCCTCAACCCTGCCCTTTCTTGCACCCACCCTTTCCTGTGCCCTCCTGCTTTCTCATGAGTGTTCTCTTTTATGTGAGCATTCCCTCTGATGTGGGCTTGCTCTTACAGTCATATTCGCTTTCTTATTCTATCTCGTGCGCACTTCCTTTCTCACATCTCCCTCTTTCTTGCGCGCAGGGATACTTTCTCATGCCCTCTCCTTTCCTCACACCTTGATTTCCCTCACATTTCCTTTCTTGTGCCCTCACAATCTTTTCTCACAACCTTGTGCCTAATCCTTTTCATACCTTGATGCTTGCTTTCTCACTCCATTTCTCCGCCCCTCTCCTTGTGCTTTGTCACTCCTTATTTCTTGTGCATTCCCTTTCTGGATTGCTGCCCCTTTCTTGTGGCCTCTCTTCTCACGTGCCCTCCCTCTTTCCAGCACCTTCCTTGCACATGCTGGCAGTTTCTCCTGCAGCCATGCTCCGACACACCACGGGCTTTATCCCATCCTTTTGCTTTCCCTTCTTGTGGCGGCCCTTTCCCACGCTTTTGCTTTCTTGCTTGCTTTCTTGTCCATGTCCTCCCTTTGTCCCACCCTTGCTCATTTCCCTGCACTTGATCTTTTTGGTTCCCTCCATCTCTCATGTGCTCGCTCTTTCCAATTCCCTGGCTCTTCACCTACGCTTGCTATTTCCCATGTGCTTACTCTCCACTTCACACACTCCTGTCTTCCTCCTGCACTCACACCCTTTCCATTCCCTTATGTTCACTCTTCCTCAGGGAAACTTTACTTCTCATCCAAAATCTCTGTCTCATGCTCTCTTTCTTGTCCTCTCCCCCTCTCATTCACAGCTCCTCTTGCTTTCACACATTCCCTCTCTCTCCCTTGCTACCTCATCTCTTTCTTTCTCTTCTCCAGCCGCTCCCTGTTTTGTGTGCTGCCTCTTCCTTCTGCACTCACTTTTTCCTGTGTTCTTCCTCACAGCAGTCGTGCTTTCCCATGTGCTCCACTTGCATGCATCCTCTTCCTCATGCCCTCAGAATTCTTCATGCACATCCTACTCCTTGTGCCCTCGCTCTTTCACATGGACCTGCTTTTTTTTTTTCTGCACACTTGCTTTTTCTTACATGCCCACCCTTTCTCACACCCTTGAGCTCCATCTTTCTCACACAAGATTTCTCTCTTTTTTGCTTGAGCCCTTTCTCACATTTTTCCTTTTTCATGTGCTAATTCTCACATGCTCCCCCTTATGCTCTTTCTCCCTTTCTCTTTGTTTCACCTCTTATCTTTCCCCCTCTCCTCCCTTTCTTATCCTTGCTCTTTTCCTTTCTTCTTCTCTCCTTTCTTTCTGTATTCTTTTTGGTGTGTTTTCTTACCCTTTTCCTCCCCGCCACCACACTCTCCTTTTACTGTTCCTTGTCCTATCTTTTCTCTCCCTTTTTAGCACTCTCATACTCTCTCTTTCACATGAGTTCTCTTTCATGCTTCCATCTCTTCATTAAATACTCTCTTCAGCAAAACTGTGTATTATTCCCTACCGTGGGAGAACTATAGGGAGAACTACTGAGGGTTGCATTTCACATTGCAGAATCCTGGAAGTGTGTAACAAGTTTTTAAACTCATCATTTTTGTCTAGAAGTGCTCAATCCACAACTTCAGATGGGGAGGCTGAACCATCATTGCTATATGGCAAAATACTTACAGTGATAAAAAATAAATGCAGTAATAAAAAAAAAATGCAGTTGCTGTCAAAACCCAGGCTCAGCTGGGTTGTTCAGCGCTTCCATGTGTTTCATAAACTAGGCACCAATTTCCCAGGAAGCATTAACTCATTAGTTCCTAGAATAGGCTCAAGTTTATAACTTGAGTATTTTCAAGAAGTTCACCATGAAATATTTCTCCCAAAATATTTATTTTGGTTTATCAAGAATCTAGCAGACTGAGGCAAATAAAGATCCATTGATAAACACTGTGCTTGCAAAAATTAGTCATGTCTTTGAACTGCTGCTCCACCAGTCAAAAATATTGCCTGTAAAGCTTTACATATTAATGATATAACTTCAAATATACATCTGTGTTTATCTTCTGTACTAAAGGAACAAATGCCTTTAAATAATAATATACCATGTTAATTTCAATGGTGTTGCTCTGCTGTAAGTCACACTGCTATAAATTTGATTTATTCCTTAATTAATGCAGTTAAAATTATTAATCAAAATTCATTGGGAAAATATTCAGTGCAGATCAAAACGGCAACATCTAAAATTTGGGATCATCAGTTAGAGTGTCTTTAGTTTTGCCATCTGCTTTCACTTAACTCTTGAATTAGGAAATGGCAGTGTGTAAATGTAATCCTGGCTCTTGGAGTTGTGGGATAGATGCAAAAATCTTAGTTCCTATTAAAATGTTTATATTCTTAGTGGTTGGAGAAAGAGAACCTTATGTGTGCATTAAAAGGCAGAGTTCAAAAATTTGAATGCAAGTGGAATTTTTAATTCTAGCCATTGTCATTATTTGGGGGGCCTAAACAGTAATTGTCAAATTCTGGGGGCTGGCAACATTGCTTCTGTCTGTTTCTAAGTAATGGGGTTACCTTTCTGCATAAAAAATTAACTTTTTTTTCCTGTACAGAAGTACTAACTATAAAACATTTCTATGGTTCATATAAAAGTTTTCATGGTATACGGTTTTCATAGTTTTCATAAGAATTTTCAAGTAGTGTTCAACTGGAGATATACACCTGGTTTTACTCCTTCTGAGCAGATAATATTCATTTTTTGCTGTACTCTCAGCTTTACACATGGCAATCTGTGGTGTCTAAGTAATGATACTGGGAATGCCAGCATTTGGGTACTTACCAAAATCAACTTCTATATGCCTTTTTAGAGAAAAAAACTAAATAAAGGATTTCAAAAGACAGGGGAGGAAAACCACATTCCATTATGCAAATCACAAAAACATCTTGCTTTTTAAATTACTGTTAATTTAATATGTTTGCAAGTGTTCATCCTCGAAACTCTGTTTACATGTATTTTAGGAGGGCTCGATGGACAGCTTGTATGAGCCTGTCCCAGAACATCAGGAAGCCAAGGATACAACTACTCCTGACAGCCAGGATAACACTCCAGTGAGCACACATGTAAACTGTGGGCCACCTGACAGGTCTCTGTCTTTGGTAAGTAACATTTAATTGCAAAGCATGCAATGTGTTTTGCGAAAAACTGTTGCTCTGTAGGTGGGCACATGTCTGTTCTGCTGGCTTATCTGCCAGTTTCAACTATTTAGGCTCCTTAGAGCCACAGTTCAAATCTCATCTCTGTAGCCAATGACCTGATTTCTGTCCAGTTGACAAGCACACTTGAAAAGCAGGTCATGGGTTTCTCCACAGCGAGCAGCAAAGGGAGATTAGTGCAGCTGCACTGGACAGGGGAATTTCTCTTTGCAAGTAACAGCATATGAAAACTCTGGGTACAGATATTGGTATGGTTTGTCTCTAAAGAATACACTTTGGTGTCTTTGGTTGTCCTTTTCATTAATGCAAAAAAATGCATTTCTAAAGCACGAGTTACATGAATTTTGTAGCTGATGGCCTCTGGAATAAACTTGACATTTTACAAGACCTCATTAGGCAAACATGTGAAGAAGGTTGTCTTCTGGGTTTGTTTTTTTTTTCTTCCTGAATGACGTTACCCTACTTAATCCTTTCTTATTTGTGTGTTGTTGGTATAATATATGATGCTTTGATAAATACTTTAACATGGTATATTAAGTTTCATAATCTTCTTCATTTCATAATCTCTGTCCTCTGCTTTGCAATGTGCCTTTGCTCATAATTACTGTTTCTATTTCAATGTATGATGCAGTCTGGTGACTGAATAAACGGGAAAACAGGTTGTTCATCATTCAGAGGAGACTGTCCTCCCTTCAGATATTCTGCCAAGTTTTACCCACATGCACTCTGGGTTAGGTACCATGTACCTATGAGACTGCTGGGCCTTTGGTGTTGCAATATCACACAGCAGGTTTGCACACGGGATTTGCTTGGAGAAAGTGCTGGAGCTGCTGGGATAGAACGGCTGGGGAATTGTGGCATGTACTTGTTAAATTGCTAAAGGACTGAAAACAACTTGTTCTTCTCAGACCGTTCTGCTGTAACCATCTCACTCTGTGCATGTCCCTCTCTTCCAGATAATCACCTTGGGACTTTATATAATAGTCCCGGTTTTGAAAGCGTAGCAGCGCAGAGATCTCACAGTGATTCCTCATAGCATCAGCACAGATCTATGAGCCTGGGCTCTGAAATGTCCCTGCATTATAATTTTCCTGCAATAGGTGGGAGATGCTCTCCTGAGTGACAGGGCTTTTCCCCATTACCAGGTTGTGACCTTGTCACTGTAAGAATGAGCCACCTCTACAGTGTTCCAGTTAAGAGTGTTTAATTGTGGTTGTGAAATATGGCTGTCACCTCGTCCTAGCATGACTGTAGTATCTTCATTGTGGGAAGCTCTAGTTATTTGTATTTGTATGCTGCATGCCATTATACATGCCCCACTCTAAAGATGAACATTATAGTGCAGCTCCTACATCTGTTCAGTCTTCTCCCCCTTTGCTGTGACTCCAAACCAACTTAATAGTCAATGACTGCTACACTAATATTTCCTTGGCCAGTAGATGATCATCTGTTAGGAGCAGTATTTAGACAAAGTGAAATGGAAATGAAAAAGGCAGATTTGTTTTTTTGGTTTGTACCCAGAATAGGACACATGACAGCCTAATGGACTTTGTAATAGAAAACTAATAGAAATTGCCCTTCATTTTCTCAAGGTATGGTAAAGACACACCCATAGCACTGTGCTCTGCTATGGTTTTCACAATGTGTAAGACTAAAACTGCAGTGGTTGCTTACATCAGGCTTTTTGTTTCTTGCTTTTTCTTGTTATTTGGCAGCATTACTTCAGACTTTTCATTGTGTTGGTATAGAGTTAGGCTTTATAAGTCATTTGGCTAAATAAAAATAATCAACCTATTCAGCACAGAACTTTATTTTCCTTGAGCCAACCTGCAGAAGCAGATTTGCTACTAGTGTAGGATTAGAAAATCCCGTACATTGATCTGAACAAATTGTAGCAAAACAACTTTCACATTGCTCAGTGTTTTGTGGGATGGCACCTCGTGGTCCATGGAGATAAATGCATAACAGTGAATAGAAGAATCCAGCACTTTGGTTTCTCCCTCTTGTCATATATTTTAGTTCTCTTAAAGGAGATGTTATGGTGATGGCCCATTTATTCATCATTAAATATAAAGTTCATCCTCAATAAAAACAACACTAAATGGGGGTAAGCACACTTGGCTCACTAGGTATTAACAAGAAGCTTCCCAAGGCTGGCTCTGGGTTTTATTTTCTGGTTTGAGGGAATATTCAGCTCAGCACTTAACTAAAAATAACGGCTGGATGCTGTGTCACTGTGCTGGCCATAGAATCAACACGATTATTTATAAAATACTTTCTAGAAATGGAAAACAAGATTAGTGATGACGTGTCGGCAGTAAGACCTATGGAAAAATGTCGCTAAGGCCAGAGGCCCGTGTGTAATCTTATCTGCTATTTCTGGCATGTGAGTTATTAGAGCTACACCTTGGATGAAGCCGTTAAGCTTATTAACTGAGCCCATTTGTACTTCTCTCCCATTTTTAATTCCGTCACTCGGTTCCAGGCTGCGGGGCAGCCCCCTCAGCATGATAAATTCAGAACATTATTGGCTCCATTTAGCCATCCATCATTATCCAGTAATGCACGTCTATAAGTGCACTGCTAAGTAGGTATGGACTCGAGTGAATGTTTAAATGGTTGGCTGAAGCATGGCAGGTTAAATCTCCAAAGAGTGGAGCAGCCTGGCATGGCACACTTCCTCCTCTGGAGGCTTTGTCCTTTCCTTTTTCCTATACAACTTCAACAGGGAAGGCATCCTGGATCTGCTCCCCTCACATTTAAAGAGGATGACTAGGGCTAGAGAAAATTCTTCCTTGCACTGCAACAAGGTAGATATTCTCTTGCACTGAACTTGTCTGTTGTGATTTGTCCTAATCAAGGCTGGGCCGTGAAATTCTGCTGGAGACGTGGGAAATGCAGGGTAGTGTGGTCACTGAAGCTGTGCAGGACATCATTCACTGAACATACTCTTTGGACACTCCTTTTTGAACTATGGATCTTTCTGCTCCTGGCCAAATATCTGCCCAAAAGACACATCTTGTACGATGAAAAATCTGTCTTTCATGTACACTGCTCTTCTCCTTCACATAACTCCAGAGACCTGTTTAGTATTCAGAATTATTTGCCAGGGACGTTTCCACTCTGGATTCCTGTGGTACTATCCTGGGCCTGTTATGCATACGTTCCTTTTGATTTCAATCCTCTTGGAGAATTGGCTTGTTAACTTCGTGGTTACTTCGCCTGTTGCTCAGCTTCAGTAATATTCTCAGCAAGAAAGAAAAAAAATAGATTTATGGAGTTGTTTTTGTATTCCATGCATAGCAAATCTGAACTGGACCTTCCTCAGAAACAGCTGGTAGCCATGAGCACATAATGAATTATATGGGTACTCTTTGCCTGTATATATGTTATTAACTGGGAAACTGAATTTCTACCTCTTGTTGCCTGGTGTTACTTCTACCTCATGAGCTGTCTCCAGCTTCTCAGGAAAAGAGTCTTCAGTATTAAGACCATTTTCACATATACCCTGTCAGACTGCAATCACCAGATGTCATAAGATCCACATATTTTTGAGCTGATGACCGTGATATGATTGACTACCCTGTATATCAGAAAAGTGCCAAAATATCTATCGGTTGTTCTAAGCTGTTGCCAGGAAAATCACAATCAGTTGTGATACCTGCCTTAAACTGAAATATTTTAATTGGCCTTTGATTCCAGTGAGGGCAAGAAGAGGGCTGGTTATCTGAAATGGTCATTTCCCTGTTTGCAAGTCTTAACACACACAGGAGCTCTAGCTTTTCTCAGCCAGCTTGGAAACACCAGAGAGTTTAATTAAATTCCTTAATTCAGGGTTATTTGATAAAATCAGGAAGAAAATGACTTTATCAATAATTTCATCATGCTGGGTTTCCCCATGTGGAGTTTGCTCCTAGGAAACAAATTGTTCACATTTAGGATAAGGAAGGAAAGAATTATTCCCATAAACAAGGTAATTATGCTCTTTGGAGAATGTGGAGAGAAGAGGTTCCCTAGGTGAACCTTAATTTGCATTCTAAGATAAAATATGTTTTTAAAAACTAGTTCCACATTAAAGTTACATACAATTTTAAATGTAATCAATACTGAAAAGAGACTTTTAAAAATTACAAACCACAGTAATTTATTCTTGTACCCTAGTTTAGCCACCTGATTCAGAAATAGCAGGAAGAGTGTGCTGAATGAAAGGTGCCATTTTTAAATGGCCATTTAAGTCCACTACATATTTCATTTTGGCACTGCATCCCATGATATCCTGTGAACTCACATCAGTCATCACCTCAATATATGATGTACTGTTGTCAATGCAACTTTGCTGGACTTCAGGAATTGTTTTGAAGGTGTGGAGCAAAAGATTAAGCCCTGTTTCACAGTCCACACCAGGTGTTTGGTATGTGAAGACATGAATCAAGTCTTTCCAGGTCTATGGCCACAATGGGGGCTGTCTCCAATTTTTTCACTGGATCATATACAGATTTTAAGTTACAGTATCCTTTGGTCTCTGACCTCCATGCACAATGCTTCCTTTAACAAACGTCTTTTAAATCAAATATTTGATATTTTTCGATGAAATTTTGATACTATCCTTTAAAATAAGCCTTAAAATCACTTTTTAAACATTTTTAAACTTCTCTGTGTTTTTGCACCTCATCTAGTCATTTCTTTTGAGTTCTTGAAAAGACTTGTCCCAAGACTAAGATGCTGACATTTTTCCAGCAGGAAATTTATCTTACATTGCTTACATTATTTCAAAGTGAGTCCTAAATTCTGTATATTCTTTTGATCTGCATCTGTGAACAAATCGACACAGGCAAAAAAAAAGATGTGGAAACTGCATACAATTATTAACATTCACAAATATCCATGCTAAAAGGACCTCCTACGCTCTGCTAAAATAACTTAGTGCAGGAAAACAGCCTTTTCTTAGTACAGTTTCTGAAAAAGCTGTAAAAAAGTCTATGATGGGTTTTACTGAGAGGTAGGGGAATGTATAAAATGCTCAATTATGCACTTACATGGTTTTATGTAGTACAGGTTTTGGTTTTTTATCATGCAACCTGGATGACATTTTTAAATTACTATGGTCAGAGTTACGCAGATGTAGTTAGTGTCACAAAAAGGAAATAAATTAAACATGGTATCATGAGAAATAGGTCCAGATACACTAAGTTTTCAGATTTATAAAATAATGAATGGTTATATTATTTTTTTAATGCCTCTTGTTGCACAACAGATTGAAGTGGTATCATCACAGACACTTTTATTCCAGTTCCTGCTTTCCAGGCCGGAAGAGATAAATGCAAAAGTGATACAGTGCTTTGATATCCTGTCTCAGGAGATACCACAATAATGCAGGGACAAAGATCTCTTCTGTCCTAGCGTGACATCCTCAGGTTTTCCTACAGTTAAAATTAACCCTGAAGTCCATGGTTAACTGCACAGCAAACATGCACTGAGATGTTTTGGCATTATTTGCCCGGCAAGGCACCCTTTTGTTCTCTCTTTCAGCAGCTACATAACTTCACCTCCTTCCCACACCTTGTCAGGGTATAAATACTTATTGTCTGGGCCCTGGGGGCTGTGTGATCTTGCCTCCAGGCCAGTGTTTGAGTCTGATTTGGTCCCCCTCAGAGCTTTCAGTTTTATTTGCATTTTCCTGCACTCTTCCACATTCCCCTTCACGTTTGGGTTTACAGAGTCTGTGTCGTGTGTCCGTCAGGAAACCACATCCCATTGCAATGTGTGGGTATTTTAATCCTCATGAAGTTCTAAAAGAATCAGATTATGGAAGAAATATGATATTCATTCTTGGGGTACGATCATGGTTCTCTGGTTTTTCAGGGGTGTTATGGTTGTCAGCTTCCTGGGAGCCGCAGGTAACTGCAGCCTCCTGAAATCAGGACACAGAACTACATATCCTCTCTGCTGCACTGTGTCCTCCACAGCTTCAGCTGCTGGAAAAAGAAAGACTGGAAATGTTAGTGGATATTAAAAAACACACATCAAAAGTATAAAATTCATTTTCTTTTCAGTGACAAAAATAATATATTTGGATTAAACATTTTTGATTTTCATAGACCTTCTTTCTCTGTCTTTTTAAAAGGAGTTTCCTGACTCTGAGAACACACTGACCAAAAAAAGAAAGTAAGTTGAGACCAGTTCAAGGTCTACACGGTGTCACTATCTTTGTCTGTACCTTTCATCCTTGTTGTTTTATTAATGTTTGCCAATGTTGCTTTCATTCTCATAGAGTACATGTATTAATGTTGCAGTTGAGGAGCACGTAACAAGCTTGTAATGCATTACTAAAGCTCTTTTGCCATGACTTTTTCATATCCACAAAGCTTTCTTCCAAAATATCAGAACCAGGACAGCTAAAACCGAATGCAGTTAATCTGAGCTTGGTTTAACCATATGTCTGCTTTTCTGAGAGATTGAAGTGGTAACCTATTTTATAGCATGTTTGCACCATTGACCTGATAATCTCCTGAAGATTTTTTGTTTGTTTGTTTGTTTGTGTTTTTAATCCAAGTAAAAAAATAGTTTGCAAAATGATTCGGATAAAGCAGGTCATACACTATTTTATGAATCATTTTTGTGATAGCAGCATGTTTTGAATCCATTCATGGACACTGCTATGGTTTGGGCTAATGATCAATATTTATTAGCAGGCAGAGGAATTAATTTTGAAAATTCTTTTTTTGCTTCAGGTTGAAGGCTATTGCATTACTGAGGCAGTCCCCTTCAGATGAAATCTGAAATCCTGCCTAATGGAATGACACAGACAGATCTTATCTGTCTGCTGTGACAGACATGAAAATCCCTGGAGTTTTTGTCGGTTTTTGGGTTTTTTTTTAATTTGTAGGTGGGGCCCCACTGAATTCAGAACATCAATGTTATCTGTTACTAAAAAATCTCAAAATTGGTAGAGATTTCTAAGAAAATGAACTCTTTTGTCTTATATAAGAGTTTTAATCTGTTTCTGGTCATCTGATAAAAACACTAGTAACTTATCAGCCGCAAACACAGAGATGTGTGCACTCATCTGTGAGATCTCAACTGTATGTCACCAGCCAGGGCTCTGTGAAACTCCTCCCAAAATTCCACTAATTAAGCTGTGGACATAATTCTATTATTCATGGATTTCTCATCATTCTTTTAAACTTTAAAGGAAGTCAAACTACTGTGTAGGCCTTACCAAGCTCTATCAAATACGATGAAATCACCTGGATGCCTGTAAGTGTCCTGCTTAGATCAGAACTAGGTCTGCCCCAGGAATAAAAATAGCAGTCTATAGCTAAAATGTCAAATTTTACACAGCAAATAATACTATTCTGTGTACAATCTAATCCTATTCTAAACAAATTATCAGAATTCAGAAGTGTTGTTGAGATATTTGACTGATCAATAACAAAAAAAAATGAGTAAGCTGGAAGAAAATAGTTTGAGTTCAACCTGACAAGATTCTGTAATGAAAATTATTTCACTGTGTGCAGCCATTACTATCTTGGCATGACACTCCCAGTGATAATGCAGAAATTTTCCCATTGACCTTTCATGCAGATATGGAGGAAGTGAATGAGGAATTATTCACTCTCTACTCCCTACAATGGGGCAACAAGGGAGCACCAAATTATATAAAGTAGCAGAAATAAAATAAGTGTTCCTTGTTTAGACAATGAGAATTAAACTGTGGAATTCTGGAATCAAAAACTCCAATGATTTTAAAAGAAACTAGTGGGTACAGACCAGTTCCTTAAAAAATCCACAACTGTTCAGCTGCACCCTCTTGCTCAGGAAACCCTTCAGCACCCACATGACTGAAGATGGGAGAGGGATCCCAGGTTTTGTGCTCTTTCCCTGCTGCTGATCACTGTCACAGATGAGACGGTCCCTGCTCTCATCTGCTATAACTTTCTGGCTCCATCCACTGCTCATAAACTACTCTCCATTAGGTTTTTAATGGATAAAGTGAAACAAATTAACACTTATCCAAAGATTTTTTTTTCCCTCTGTCAAGTTAGTCAATTCTTCAAGTTGTCCTCTATAAACTACTGACCGCAGATGGAAGCAAGAATTAGGACTAATCCTCGATGTAAAAAATGTGCAAAAAGCACAAGGTTTACTGGGGCAATAAAATGTCAGTCAGGGCCCTGGGAATGTGGTATGTTCAGATGTAGCTCTTTGGTTCAATCCCTTATCATGTCACCAAACTTCAGGCAATAATTCTGAAAATTGTGGGACACTTCATGTCTAAAGGAAAGTATCTCTTCTTTTCTTCCTGATGGGTTCCCCCGATTCCAACATGAACTCTTCATCTCCAAAAGAAACTTGAGTCACATATTCCTGCAGAATGAAACCTCAGATGCTTTCAGAGCTTTGTGTGGCATGTGGGAGTAGGTGATTGGGTGAATGAGACAAGTAACTCCAATTAAAGCCAGTGGGAATAGCACAGCTAAGTCCCTGTGCCCTGCTTTGAAGAATTAGTTTGAAAATACCCATATTTGATTAAACACGCTTTAATTTTTTCATTCTGACTTCCATCTAATGGTAAATTCTTTTAATCCTTTTAGATCCATCCAGAAGTCCATGTCTGAAAATGAAGCATTTGGTTAGTAGCTGCTTAAATCATTTACTGTTTACTTGCTAATCTCAGAGAGCCAACTTTAATTAAGGGTCTGATTTGTTTTACAGCTGTTGAAGCAAATGAAAAGGAAAGGGAAAAATAGAATTAAGCTATCAATGTATTCTCCCCTCTTCCCTAGTTTCCACACACACATTTGTAGGTAGATATTGAACATAAACTAGTTAAACATAGAAACCACACTGAGATGAAGAACCCGTTATGGCACAGCACTAGAAATACTCAGCATGTGCAGTGTTTCTTTTAATCATTTCAATAAAACCCTGAAATGTCTCTGATCTAAGAAAATTTAGGTCCCTGCCCTTTCCCACTTTAAACTACTTTGTGAGAGTTTTCACAAACAAGATCACCAAGAAGGAAATTCAGGGGCTTTGTTAAACCCATCCTGACACTGTGTATTATTATCTACACTTGTGTGTCAATGGGTTCTGTTTTGTAAATCCTCTATTTTTAATAATCATCAGCTTCTTAAAAGTTTTTGTTTTTTTCTTCTTCTTCAGTGAGATCTTCCTGTTATCATGCTTTCATTTATTCTTTGGGGTTTTGGTTTAGTTGTTGTATCTGGTCCTTGCTGAGTAGAAAGGTTCTTGCATGTGCCTGTAATGAGGTGGCTCTATTTCACAACGTGCCTCAGACAGATGAAAGCTCCCCTGTGCTAAGGCTTCACTCTGCAGCCCTGCACTGGGCAGACTTTCATGCAGGACAGCATCATTTAGTCTACAGCAAACAGGCTGCAATGAATCCCCAGAACCTGGCAGGATCAACAAGGGCTTTCACAAAGAAAATTTTCTAACACAATAGTCAGACTGAAACCCAACATTAAATGAAACTCAACAAAACCAAACCAAACAAACCCGGAAAGCACAAACCCCTAATAGTTATCTACATGTTGTGAAGCACGAGCAGTTTGAAGTTCACTGAGGGAGCAGGAGAATGGCCATCTCCTTCTCAAGGCCAGCCTAGTTCTGCCATCCAGGCTGAGACAATCCAAGCCTTGGACTCTGTGGGGCATCACTGTGGGCATCTTTGATGCTATTCCTTGGAAACACTCTAGATCATTATTATTTAATTGTTACTAAATAATAACAATTATACAACTTCTGGAAGCAAAACAAAGGCACAGATGTTCTATGGGATCCTAGGTCTTAAATCCAGGGTTCAGATGACAAACATTCTGATCATGTGTTAACAGTATTAAATGAGGTGTTAGACCACAGCAAAAGATGATAAAACTTGAAGTCTGACCATAATAAATATTATCCATCCATCCATCCAAATTCCTATATTGCAAAATCATCAGTTCATTTCCATGTCTGAGCAGATGCTCCAGTGTTCTGCAAGCTCTTTTGATTTGCATTCTGATGCTATTTTTGTAGAATTTCCTGTTATTTCACAGGTTTGGTATGAATTCAGGTGACTGCTCTCTATGCCTTTACTTTAGACAGGAAAAATGTGAATGGCACACTTTGGCAGGGTTCCAGAATGCCAGAGAATGATTCGTACATCAGGAGGCACTGTCAGCTTGAAAGTAATTGCTAAACATATTTCAGCTGATTTTGCATTTTCCACAAAGTATTTAAAAGGGCACCTAGGAAAATTTCTCATTTTTCACCAATAATCCAGCTAAATAATTTGTCAGGTCTTTTAGAGATTTATTTTGTCCTCAAGGGGGAAAAAAGTAGTTGAAATAAAGCTTATCTCAAAACTGGGAAGCTAAGAACACACTCTGTGACCAATTCACTCTGTAGTCCATGGGCCAAAGGAGACTTTCCCTACAGTAAATTACCATAGTTGTGTTGTATAGGGCTTGCCAGCAGAGTAATCCGTGTTTCCTGGATATTTCACACTGCTCCAGATATCCAGCAGGGAAAGAGTGCAACTTTTCTCAGAAGAAAACCTTTTGTGGCAGGTGAAAAAGAGAGTTGGCAAAATTTTAGATGCAAGTACTTTGTCTGATTCTCTTTCTAAACCTGTTCTGACCAACTTTAGTAAAACAACCTTACAGCTAATACGTGGGAAGTTGCTAATGACACTGTTTAAGAGTGCAACAATATGAATTCATTAAAATAACACTGAGTATTAACAAGTGAGCAGTCACCTTGCATATTTAAACACAAACTGGACTTTGAAAATCAAAATGCTTTGATAATCTGCTTGATGTTGCTTCCAGGAATGGCATTTATATTTGTACTTTTCAAAGTTAAGGTAGATCTCTTACTGTTGCTTAATCAGACCAAACCAGGCAAGGCTCAGCAGGAGCAGAAACCGAGATATGTGAGGTTAAAGTGGATGTACGTTTTGTTCTCAGCTTACACCAACAAAGTGGAAATATCTCCTCCACAAATGGTCTAGAGATCATCCACTGACAGGAGATTCCACTATTACCTGGATACGTCAAAGAAAGCAGAGGACAGGACACCAACTTTCCTTCTGGATTTTGTTCACTTCACCACATTAAGCTAAACTCTTAAGTGTTTGGAAATAGATCTGAAATTGCAATACCTATTGCATTTGACCATCTATGGGCAAATTTGGTTTCTTGAACCAGAACCAGAAACAGGAGATGACAGGAAGATTTACCAGAATTCTGCTCTTGTACTGAACTAGTGAGGGTAAAAGGGACCTTCAGTAAGTCTCAGTGGTTTGCAAGGAACAGGTTCTAATGATAGGTGAAAGAAATATTAGGCATTTCTCTTCACACAAGTCTTATTTTTAACCAAAACCATTTCGGAATGATTCTTCAAATGACACTCCAGAAGTTGCCAGATTGGAAGTGGGGAGAGGCTGAATGAGAAACCAGAACTTTTTGACCTTCCTCCAAAGTCTTTTCTACTCCAGGCGTTTTTTACCCTTTTAAATATCCAAAGCATGCAAAAGAAGCAGTGCACATTTTAAAAGCTGACAAGTGTTGTAATTAAAGGGCAGGGGCCCACAGGGAACAGGAAGCAAAGCTGGCAGCTAAATAAAAATCTCCCTTTCCCCTACTGCAGTAAAATGATTTCAAGGGAAGTCCCCTTCACACAGTGGTGAAAACCTTTGCAAGGAGATTTACAGTGTATCACTATCGATCAAGATAATTCGTCACTATTGATCAAACTTTTCTCTTAGCAGAGATAATCCTTCAAGGTCTGCAAGTCTATTGCATAATATGAATTTTGCTAGAATTAAAAAGCCATGTGTGGTGGTCGGCATAGTCTTCCTGCTTACTTCAGAGCTGTATCCACAGACCCGTCTCAAATCGCACTGAAATCAATGTAGAGACATCCACAGGCAGTGGCAGCCTTTGGATGAAGCCCTTGATGACAGCACGTGTATTATTACATCTACAAAGACAAGTTCTCCAGGCTAAAAACGCAGTGAAAATGTATATATCCCACAGACACAATGGTGGGAATACCTGCCTTTGCTCACAAGGCCAAACTCAAATCATCCGTACGAGATCTGCCAGCCTAAAAGCATCATTGTTGAAAAGCTGACTGTGGAAGTCACAGTCACTGGGCTTCCATGAAAGATTATGGAGACAAACAGGAAAGGACTGACACCTCTCAGAACCAGTGGATGTAATTCTCCACTAACTCGTTCCTAACTCAATTGCTCCTAACTCCTTCCCCAGGAGGGTGACTGGTACCCATTGCCAGACTAGGAAAGCAAGAACACTGCAGCTCTATTTGTAGTTCATCTACATCTTTTGCATAGGTTTTTTATTGTTGTTGTTGTTGTTTGGTTGTTTTTTACACGAATACCTTATTCCATAATTCAGTGGGCTGGAGAGCTGATCTAAGCCAGATGTAAGAGCACTGTGGGTGCAGGTTATTATGGCTATCAAAAGACATTGTGGTTGAGGGGAACCACTAAGGTTTGCTTTGATAATTTGCTGTTCTAATGTGGGTTTGAACAATATTACATCCAAAGCAGTGTCACTGTAGGTAGTCTTTCAGGTTAAGGACATTATATGTTGCCCCACAGTTTTTCGTGACTCATTGGCACACAGCTACTCAATAATAGTATTTTGGATTAGACTGTAGGAAGACTTTGGGCAAAGGGCTGAACACTGCAAGATTTAACTTCCAGAGTAAGCTCACAGAGCACAGGGCTGCAGTGTACAGAGATGCCTGCAGGAGACGGAAACAAGTTATCCTGAGGACCAGAAAGAAGCCAGTTACGTTAATCTGGTGTTGTGTGAGCACTGCTTAACATGAGTTGTGGTGCTCCTGGAAGTCCAGCTGGCTATATAATGAAATAAACAACCAGACTGTCAGACACCAGGCCCTCAGTGACTTCTGGGATATTTGTAGGTGCTTAAGACAAAATCTGGACCAGGATCTTACGTGCCTCTGAATATAAATTTTAATTATCACAATTCAGACACTTTTCCATGTGATATCTAAAGAATATAAATCACTCAGAATTATTCCCTGAATTACTCTCTCTGTTTCTGTTAATTGTAGGGAATACAATGCAATCAGTCTCGCCTGCCTACGGTTAGTTTTGTGGATCTATATGTTAAATAAGGTGTTCTTTTGCAAACAGGAGAACTACTGATGCTATAAAGTATTCCACAAAAGCAATAAGGATGCCAAATTAGGATTAATGAGAAAAAAAAACCCCAACATATTCCTGCTGCTTTCTAGTGACTTTCAAAATATTGCGTGATTAACAGATACTTTTCTTCATGTTTTTTTTTTCTCCCTGCAAAATATCTGAGTGATCCTGATATCTGTTCTGATGGACTCTAATTACTAGGGCTGTCCTACAGTTGTACAGTGGTGGGTGCTTTGCCTGAAGATTGGGAGTAAAAGTAGATCTTTCAAAGTAGGCTTGCTTAAAATAAGTTTTTCAGACTTGTTTGACCTATTATTGCTTATTGTTGTAGTGAAGGTTAATACTCTTCCCATCCAAACATTCCCTTATTGTAAGAGATGGGAGGATGTTCATCCTTTGAAAGCAATTTCTAATCTAATCTAAGGTAAACAGATCTCAGTTGAAAAGATCATTTTTGCCCTTCATTTTTATATGAATATTCTAGACTTTGCTGCTGTAAATTAGCAGGGCAAAAGGAAAGTCTCAGCAGGGTTCTGCGTTAGTAAACTGAGGACTAAGTACAGAAGAAGAAATAAGCAAGAATGAGTTTTCTTTCTGTCAGTCAGTTTGCCAATTCTTCTGCAGTCTCACTTCAAAGCAGTTTAAGATAAAATGTATGCTTAAATGATATAAGATTAACTTCAGAGAGTAAAAATGTCAGCTCAAAACATCAAGTGCAATTCAAATTATATTCCTCATAAAAACATAAAGCAGGACGTTTTAAAGCATGTTTTCTCTTCTTTGGTCATAATCCACAGAAGATAATGTTATTGCTGATGGAATACACTTGCTGCAAGGAAAGAAGATAGAAGAAACAACATGTCAGGTGAAACAACTACTCTTTTTTTTCAGAATCTAAAATTTCATTCCTTGTTTCCAATCAGCATTTGCCTAGCCTGAACTTCATACTCAGTATGCCTCTGTATTTTAGAAGCTGATTTTAAAAGAAGAGTCTGGTGACTACCAAAGTTGTTAATGATTTTTCTTATGCAGGCCATATGGATTTCATTGTCTAGAAAACCTTTTCCTTCCCTGAGTGAATACATTTCTGCTAAATTGATGTGCTAGAACTGTGTCTGGCGAGATCTGTACCAGGTGTTTAGATCTGTCTTGCATGATCCATATTGGCATACGTCTCCTAATGCTTTCTGAATGTCTGTGAACATATACCATATCTCCTCTTCCTAAATCTGTGTTAGTCATCCCACTGGCACAGGCAGGTAGTGAAATCTGACCCTTGGGTTTGCATAATCACAACAACAACAACAACATAAAAGTAGGTGACAACCCATCAGCTGGTGAACAGCAGAGGTGAGGAGAAAGATGTGTAGCTCTGGAACTTGAATGACTGGTGTTTGGGTTTTATGTCACTTCCAGTCCAATGTTTGCTCTGATAATGTGCTACTTCAGTTCCTACCTGTGGCAAGCCAGCTTCGCTCTGCTGATTTCACGTTACAGGACATAACAGTTTACCCAGTTTGGGGCTAAAAATGTGTAACACACCTGTATATATGTGTGTGTGTGTTCTAAATGAGGAATTAATACAATAAAATTATTTAGAAGCTGAAAATCTATTAAATTTTCATTTGCAGAAAAGTTTTAAATTCAAGGTGAGCCTTAAACTTTAGACAAGGCTCTGAGCTGAGTCTCCTCTGTTGTTTCTATACAATGTCAGGAGTCCTTTTGGATGTTTAGGTTAAAACCAAGAAAAAAATGTACATTCATCACCCTGAAGGCATCTGAGATAAGACAGAGAGCTGTGAAGACCCAATGTTTAGGCAGTGCTCAGCTCCAGTGCAGGTCAAAGTCGAGATCTGGGTTAGAAAAAAAGAGTAAAAATTATCTGCATGTCGGGGGACAGACAACTGCATTGGAAACCGGTGCCTTGAAAGTCAGTGTGTCCCAGGTTTCTCCTGCTTTCCCTCAGGGTTTTATCTGTCTCTGCATTGTTAGTTTGTTCCCATGATTATCTCCTCTCCCAGCTGCCAAAAGAGTAGCTGAGTAGGAAGGAAAGGAGAAAAGAGCTCTTTTTGTTTTGCATCTCTCATTCTCATTCTCTGATTCCTTCCTCCCATTTTCTAAGTATTGCGGAGAAAGATTATTCTTTGATTTCCTACAATAGTTCTTCCCTTAGTGTGAGGAATCTCTGGCTCTGCCCATATCCTGCCATGGCAGCTTTTGGACCGGCTCCTGGTAAAGATCCCAGAGGTTATTCCTCAGACATGACAGACTATGGAGGGGAAAAGGAAATAAGGCCTATGTTTGCTTTACGTATGAGTTCCCATAAAATCCCTTAAAACATTTCCCCATGAAACACTTGCTCCATTTAAAAAGCAAAATTCTATTTTTGAGTTCTCAAAGCATTTGAAGATGCTTTTTTTTGGGGTGCACGAATGATGAATTATAAGGCCTTAGATCCCTCCAAACGTTGGTATCAATTTAAGACCTATTGCACTTGCTTGTTAAAAATTTCAGGTTTAATGACATTATTTTGAACTTTAGTGATTGTTACCTCTTGCCTTCATTATCATCAAGGTAACATTGATACAATTCTCTTTTAAGCTTCCAAAATAGTCTGATTATATCTGTATTCATTTGCTGCACTATATTATGCACACAAACAAGGAAATGCTGAGAGAACAGCATTGTGGGGGAATCTCTTTTTCTGCAAAATAAGCACAAATGAGTATCCTTGTGATGCACACAGCATGGGGAACAGACAGGAGGAATCAGAAGTCTGCACAACTGCAGCCTCAGGGTCACAGATCTGGGTGAGATAGCTCACACGACTGAGCTATCCCAGAAAGGCCGGGGAATTACAGGCTGCGGCTCCCAGGAATGCGATGGAGCAATGGGCACAAACTGAGATACAGGAAATTTCACTTAACATAAAGAAAGCACTTTTCTAGCATAAGGAGAGGTCAGATACTGGGGAAGCTTTCTAGAGAAGTTCATCTTTGGAGACATTCCTCTCAGGAGATGGACCCATGCAACTCGCTCTGGTGACCAGTTCTGAGCAGGGGGTTACAATAGACAATCCCCAGAATTGCATTCAGCTGGCCTGTGGGAGTTTGTGATTCTGCAAGCCATGGAAGAGGCAAATTTACAAGCACGAGTAAATAGCACAGAGGAATGCCTTAGATTTTTTTTCCTCTTGCTGAAGAAAAAAAAAAAGAAATAAAAAAAGAGAAAGCAAATAAGTTTCCCTGAGTGCTTCACAAAAGCTTTAATCCTTCTCCGTTTCCTAAATTGACATTAATTCATTCCATTCATTCTGTAAGTGCTGGAAAATGGGGCTTGAAACAGAAGTACAGGTTGAGGGATATAGCATGAGCACCACAGCAATAATTGTACCTTACCATAAAAAGTACCTTTACTTTCTGCATTTATTTTTTCATACCTTTGTTCTTATTTACTCATGTCTAGCAGGGCTCCCTTGATGGCTTGAAGCCTTTGTAGCATATTGGGAAGGACATAAAATACCAAGTAATGCAGTCTTTGGGCTAATACATTTTCAGAAATGTTCCATGCCTCATTTCTCACGTAAATTCTTAGGTTGCATTCAGCCTTCAACATGTCATTCATATTCATGAAGAAAAAAGGCCAGTGTTCATTGCTTTCCTGATAAGCTGCAGGCACTGTCAGGCTTGCCCACTAGGGACTGCAGCAGTGCCCCAAGGAAGGTGTATTCCCACGGTGTTCCTCTCCTGAGGACGCTGTGACCAACAAATGGCTTATGGGCAGATGATGAGAGTGTGAACAGTCTTGCCTTAGTTCTGAGGATCGTCCCATTTTCTCCACATTGTCAATCCAGTTCAAACTCACACCCCTGCTGCTCAACATCCCAGGAAAAATGAGGTGAACTAAGCAGGACCCTTTTCAGAACTGCATCAGTGATGCTCCTCAGCTGGGGGGTTGCTGCTATGGGGAGTCTTCTCTGGCTTTCCTGCTCACTGAGCAAGGAAAGCCAAGATCTAGGATGAGATCCAAGGATCCCATGCTGTAATGCACAGCTCTGCCATGGTACCATTTTTACTGTGATGTCTCCGAGACGTTACCGAGTCCCAGATAACTGAGGAAATCAAGAGAGCTCGATACCAAAATGATTTCAGTGGGTGTCAGCTGGTGTAGATCATTCTTTTACTTTCATATCCACACAGTACAGGGTTGAAAAACTGCTGAGCTCTTATCTGTATTTAATTACACTATATTAATTATGCTTATTCATCTTATGTAAGGTTTTTGTTTGGTTGGGTTTTTTTATTTTAATTTTTTTACTGTCTAGGTGATAAACTATGAACAGTGGATCCCACCACGAGTTCACAGTCCAGGTGTGCCTGGTAACAGTGAAATGGTGAGTTGCCATGAAAATGGTTCACTTTTTTTCACCAGCAGCTGGGAATAACAGGCTGGTTTTTCCTGTGCTGTATATTCCTTCTCCAAAAGCTGAAGGATCTTTTTCCATATCCATGTTATTAATCATGATATCTCTTTGTCTTCTGTAGAATACCTTATTATTGCTCTGCTATTAATCATGATATTTCTTTATCATTTATAGAATATTGTATTACTGCTGTGGTTCCCAGGACAGAATCTGCCTATAATCCTAGGCTGCTTAGTCTGACTCTGCACTCATTTTAAACTAGTTGGAGTACCAGACCAACATCATGGGAATATTTAAAGGTCAGATGTACATGGGCAGGAGCACATGAAAGAAGTTTGTACAGTGCTTCTCTACACACTGGTTGACCACGGCTTTAAAAACATTTTTTTAACAAAAAAAATTATCCAAATTTGGTGCATTTTACAAAACTCCTTTAAACAAAAAGTTGTTTATCATCATATACTCTTTTAATATTCATTATGTGCAGCCAGGTTATTCCTGAAACTTTCCAAATGTTTTTATGGTACCATAACAATTAGCACTGTGGACACAGTACACACACATACATTTTTTGTCTTCTCACTATTACACTGTACTCTGAATTTAAGTGCATTGGTAGTCATGATTAAATCATTGCACTTTGGGAAAGGCAAAGCAGTTGAAGAAAAATCACAGAGATTAGACTGTGCCATGACTAAATTCTTTATGCTGAGAAGTGACATGCTGTGCAAGTAGTTTTATTGAAATTAATGCAGTTACACCCAGGAAAGAGAGTGCTCAGAGGACTGAGATTGCTGGAATCTGACCAGCAGTGTTTCACACTTAGCTTCCAAATTGCTGTATTTCTGTCACCAGGTTAATCCTCATAACATCTCACTGTGCAAAGATTTCTAAGGTGTTTAAAATACCTTCAGATAAACTGGAAACAGTTTATCAGACACAATTTAGGTCTTTCTTCTGTAATGCATTTTAGAAGTGCATTTTTGAAATGTATATTTTTGTGCTTAAGTATTCCTGCACACTTCATGAAAATCATTTGCAACTAAAGGGCAGCCTGTGATTTATTTTTTTACACAATTCATTTTGATTTGTGATGTGACGTGATTTTTCATCACTAAAACCCATTAAGTAGGGAAATCAATAACATTCTTGGTCCTTGTTCATGTGGGAATTCTTTTCTTATAGACAGCTTTGCTTATAGATTGGGGAAAAGCACAATTCACCTGATTATCTGGTTTCTACATCAAAGAATGTTTGGATAGGCAGATAAAATTCCATATTTGAGTGCTTAGGTAAGCCAAAATAAAATACTGTAAATGTAAAAGCTGTCTCACCACCAGCTGATACTGCATGAGCGTTTTCTCCATGAAAGGGGGTTACTGCATTTATTATTTAAGCACTTATGACTTTTCCCTAACAATAGACTCTATGAAATGAGTGCTTTTAAGGAAAAGAGGATTAGAGATTGCCATTAATGAAATTATCTGAATAGATTATCTTCCATTTATCTTGATGTCTTCATGATGGAAATCCCAGATCATAAATCAAAGTCATCATGTTGCTTTTGTGTCGTTACTTATAAGTGAACAAATTATTATTGCTACAAGAGATCTAATATGAGAGCAGTATTAGCATTTTAAACCACTGCGATTTATTTTGCAAAGACATCTCACAATGAGAGACTGAAAAATTGCACCTCAGTTTCTCTCGTTAGCTAAGGTAAAAACACACTCCCGCTATCTTGAATTTGTAAGAGGAAAGAAATCTACACACAGGTGAAGGACAGAAAAAGCACAACAGAGCAGTTGGTGCTGGTGAGCTGATGTCCACCCTGTGTCTTACGGGAGGTCTACCTGTGTTCACATCCTCTCTGCTGGACACCAACCAGTAGCTGGAGCTCATCAGCTGAACTTCTGGAAAGTGTCTTTCGCTTTAATTTCATCTGTGACGAGCTCAGTGTGTGGCACTCTGAGGCCGAAGTGCAGCTTACAGGGACAGCTGTGAAATTCACTGCAAAGCTAAGGCAAGAACGAAGCCATGACTTACGAGAGACACTGGAGGCATGGAAAGGTGTCAACTCTCCGGCTTCCTGTTCTGTTCCTGTGGTTGATTCCCAGTTTTCAGGACACCACAGATTTCAAGGAATATAACATGCTGCTGGGAAGGAGGGAGTCTAAACCCAAGTGCTATCCACTGAGGGAACTTTTGCATTATTGTGATTAAAGAAGGAGGTTCTTCTCCTTCTCCTAAGGTCCTATCCTTAAAGACAGACATCAGCACAGGCTCCATCAGCATCAGTGTGGTTTATATCACCCATGAAGGAAGCCCTGAAAGGTGTATCTAGACACAGAATACTATTACTACTACTAATAATAAGGTTTTATGCAACTGTTTTATCATAACAGTGCCTGAAAGAATAAAACAGTTTCAGATTTTTTTGGGTGTAGTTTTAGGCATGTGGGTATATGTTCATTTCACTAGGTGCTGTTTGGTTCAAGACTATTTCTAATTTAAAGAAAATTTCTAATTGTGTTAGCCCAGTGTTCTTAAATGAGGAGGATATAGCAGATTCTGTAGGCTACTAAGCCTTCATGCCAACTTACAGCTGGAGCAAGATGAAGTGGTCATGCAAATCATTTGGAACAAACCCTTTCAAGGTTTGAAATCAAACATCTGAATATACAGGGAAGCCAGACAGTATTGTTCCAAAAATCAGCCACTGGTGAATTACAGTCTTATTCATTTCTAATTTTGCTTTTCTTTGTTTTGTTTCAATGAAAAGCAGATACCTGATATGAAACAGAGCATATGACTAGGGAATAGAAGTTATTTGCTGTCAGACTACGAAATTCATCTCTGAAGCTCACAGAGGAGTTCAGAGTCAGGTTGGAAGGGAACTTTAATGTTTCTGGAATGATTTTCAAGATAGCAGCGGGTTTAACATAAGTGGATGTATGTGAGATGGGTGCATGTTCAGCAAGTTCCTGCTCCAGGGGACTGTCGTATCTAAACCTGGAGTTTCTCAGTAGGACATTGTTGGTGTGTACGATCACAGATTTGAATTGTCCTTTACATTACTGTCACTTAATCCAGGACATAAAATAAGGTCCTGAAAAGAGACCAGTACTTCAGAACACACTCCCATACACATTTAAATGCAGTAACTCTCCACATCTGGGATTTCTGTGCACACTTAAAATGCTTCTGGATATTGTAGTGGATGCATATATTAAAATGTTTTCTGGAACAATTCTGGAATTAAGTATTCAGTAATGCTCAGGTATTCAAGAAAAGTAATATGTAAATAGCAATATGAACACTGGCCTAAGCTTGATGTCTCTTGTGAGTTGGCCTTTTTCCCTTTTTTTTACCTATTAGTCCAAAGCAAGGAAGAGCCTAACTTTTAAATCATTGGGTCAATGATCAGTTCTTTGAATCCAACACTTTGTCATTCTCAAGATATAACCATGTTACCTTTAGTTTTTATTTGTAGGGTTTAAATAATTTTAATGTTTCTTGGGTTTTTGTTTGTTTGTTTGTTTTATGTTTTTGTTTTGGTTTGGTTTTGTTCGTTTGGTTGGTTTTTTGGGTTTTTGTTTTTTGGGGTTTCTTTTGTTTTCTTTTTGTTTGTTTGTTTTTTGGTTTTTTGGTTTTTTTTTGTTTTTTTGGTTTTTTGGGTTTTTTTGGTTTTGTTTTTGTTAGGGTACAGAACCAGACAATAAAGCCGAGTCCAGAGGAACGTTAAAACGACTGCAGAAATTGGTCCGAACAAAGAAAACGACTACACAGAGCTTGGAAGATGTCAAGCACGTTCTGGTCCCCCTCAGTAAGTACAGCACCACATCAGCATCCCTTCCAACATTTGGCAAATGACACTGGATTGAACATAACAGCAAACAATCCTGTCCTGCTCTGTCATTCACCACCCACGATTTCCAACCCCCGACTGAGATGTTACTGTGATACCACTCCAGCGCTGACTTCCTCATAGTGTGAAAACCTGTTTCCTGTCACACTAGCTGCAGTTTTGTAACAGTATATCTCGCAAGTGGGGATTCTAGATAAATAGAATTGTATAACGGCGGGGCCTCCGTGCTGGGGACACTTTGGGTTTCCTAGTTTGGTATCACATTTCAGGTCGGAAAGGCAAAATTCACAAACGGGGCGATAACTGCCAGTGCTGCTCCGTGAGTCAGTAGCATCTGCAAGTGCAGGAAGGTCTGAGGTGTGATAAGCAAGTCGGTCTCTCATCGTACCTGAGTGCCTAGGGCCATAAAACCCAGGAATTCTGAACTGATTCTGGCCTCAGCTGATTTTCTGGAGTCTCCTGTAGATCTCTGATCTGACTGTGCAACAGTTCTTCCTCTGACTTTGTTTTGCCAATGTTATTTTAACAGTGCATGCATATGTTGTACAATGCATTTGTTTATATGATTATTTATAAACCAGTATTAGCAAAATGAGTTTAAACTATCTGATGAACTACTGCTCCAGCCAAATCACTGCTTGGGCTGAAACACATGAGGAAATAGGGATTTTAGCAACTACTTTGTAACTACAACATATGTATGAGGGGTGGGAGAGCAATAGTCCAAAAAACTTCCAGAACTTTTCCAGCTAAACCCATGCTCTCTGCAACTATCAGCAATACGACATTCAGTCAGCAAATTTCCATGGGCAGAACTAATAAAGGTTTCCACACCTTTGAGGGAACAAGATGAATATACCAAATGGAGAATAAATCTCACTTTTGGCTCAGATGCCTGACCAAGTACAAAATCCTTTCCATCTCCCTAATTACCATAATTATTTTGTTTTGGCTGCGTTGGGGGGTTGTTTGTTTGTTTGTTTGTGGAAGTATTGTTGTTGTTGTTAATTTTTTTTTTAATGGAGTCCTTGGCTTTTTCATTATATAGAGTGAAAGACAGCATTAAAAAAAAGTGTGCTACTTTCTCTATGAATTGCAACATTTGTAACAAGAATTTGCATTTTTAAAGATACCTTAGAAGATGCTTATCTCTCTGAAGAGGATGAAGAAGCACTAACTTCTTGCATGAAGCTGACAAAACCTCAGGACAAGAAGACATGGAAAGATAATACAAGGAGAAAAGAAGAGACTGAGACCAGGGCGGATTTTATTTCTGCGTCTCTGGGCCGCTCGTACACTTCCAGACTTAATAACTTAGGAACCATTTCAATTCATTCCGAAACCGAATTTCACTTGTGGAGTGACTGGAAGCCGTTTCCTGACAACCAGCTCTGTCCTTGTGACTTCTTAATTTCAAAAATAGAAGAATGGGAAAACTGTACTTGCTCTTCTCATCAGCCACATCTTACATATTCCCTAACTGATGTGGATCTACAGTACTCCTGGGTAAGTGGAAGTGGTTTCTTTTGTGCTGATATGCATAAAAATTGGAAACTTTTTGCTCTGATTCAGCATTAAAGAGATGCTGTCATCTTCCGTGTGGTTATGAAATGCAATAAACCAAATTTAGATTTCAGGTAAATGGATGTGAATGCATTGTTCAGGCTAACACCAGGGGTTCGTATAGCCCTAGGTAGTTCATTTTTAACCATGCAGACATCAGCAGCTTAGAGATGGAAGGCTCTAGGCTATTCTGTTTCTCATCAGCACACTCATGTTTTTTTGGTTTTTTCATCTGTACTATACTCATCCTTCCAGGCTTAGAAAACTTTCTGGAAGTCTGGGCTAAGTCAGTAAGGGACAATGAACCAATGAACTCGGAGCAGGCTCCTAGAGGTCACTAGTAAAGGACACCAAAGTTATTTAGGCAAATGTCAGAGGTTGCAGAGGTGTCTGTGTTTCTGCCTTCTTGATCAGCTTAGCAGGTGGAGCCTATTTTTGCAATTACCTGTGTGGCAGCAAGATGATTTTAAGGACAGAAACAAAGAAGCGGCGTTTAATCTTGGTTTGAAATTATCTTCCTGGATAGCTCTCTGGAGGAGGTGTTTGTATTTTAATTGCTGGCTTTTTTTTTAAAAGGGATATTTAAAACTAGAAGAACAATACCAAGAAAAACTTTTTTTGGTGAGATATACAAAATATAGACACTGCAACAAGGCTTTTCTCCCTCTCCTCGCTGGGCACAGCAGGGCTTCTGGCACTCCACACAGTGGTGAGCACATGGAGGGTGACTGGTTGAGTGAAATACATCAGGGAAGCAGTAAAAAGTAGACGCTTTTCCCTTTATGCCTGTTCCCTCTACAGTGCTCCAGGGACAGAGCTGTGTCTCACTGTGAAATAAGACCAGCTCCCAGGAAAGTGCACCTAAACCACAGGAGGGGAGACACCTGCTGAAACCTGCCAGCTGAGTGTTCAAATGGAGGCCTGAGCAAGCACAGCCTTAGATCAGAGAGTGCCCTGCTGCGAGCAGCATGTTCAGCAATGTGTGCCCATGTAGCATTAGAAAGGTAATAGATGTGGGTCTATATAGCAGCCATAGTCCTGAATTCCTGGAGTTGGTAATTCAACTCTTTTTCAGTGACACGGTAGTTGACATACCAGGCAGGACCTGAAACATGGGGTTTATCTAGCTGCAGATTTTCCTGGGATTCGACGTAGAAAACAGTCTAAAACTTTGCTTGATGGATAATTAGAAAAAGAAAGAAAGGAAGCTACCCCTAAAAAAAGCTGAGGGAGAGGCATCAGTGAAACCCTGGACAGCCTCAGCCCTGCACACTCCCAGGGAGAGCACCCACAGACAGACCTGCGGGGCAGAGCGCTGGCAGAAACGGGCTGGGAGCTGTGAACAAAGGCTGTGGTCTGTCAGGTGAGTCCCCCTGCCTGCCAGGAAATAGGAGTCTCTGCAGCAAGTGAATTGTGTCAGGGATGCTGGGCTCCATCACATGCCTGACTCCTTAATGCAAGCAGCTTTCAGCATCCCAAGCGAAGGCTGAAGTCCCAGGTCAAAACAGTGATAGAGGTGTCGGTCAGATTTATGGGAGCGTGTCAGTTCAAATAATTTCATTTCACTTTGTCACAAACAGGCTGTTAACGTTCCCTACCCTGGTGAGATTCATTCTACCCATGTTACTATTAGGTGCCAGCAAGGGGTTTAGTGCCTTTTTTTTCTGAGTTGTTTATTTTGCCATCTGCCTTCCTGACGGGCTCTCTGACTTTAATGTATCTCTGTGGGATTAGTGTCTTTAGATTTAGATTACAGCCAATGGCAAGACATCTCATCCTTTGCATCTGCATTCCACCAACTGGCTCAATTGAAGATTACAATGGCTGGATTTTCAGTTTTGCTGTTTAAGGATCAAAAAGCGGACACGGGTGGTTTTGCTATGAGAGGATCAGACAGAGGGGATGATGCAGATGTTCTTTCTGGTGTTTTACTTATTAGAGCAAAACCAATATATTCCATAATACTCTTCCTTCTCCTGTGAGAAAGAAGGTATGGTTTCATTTTCTTGACTTGGGAACTCCTCTGTTGTGTCTGCTGCAGCAAGGTGTGGAGGAGACAGCTGGAGATGAACTACCAAAATGCTTGTTGGTATGTCCTGAGCTGAAGCTAAACTGGTAGATGCAAGACAAAGATCCAAGATTCCGCTATTCCATCAGCAAACTGCTGCTGATCTGGATTGGGGGACAGACAAATATCTGGATTAGACAAATATTATTCAGACGCATCTCGGTAACACACGCAAAGCTGATCAAGCCTGGCTTTTATAAAAGTGGAGTGGCAGACAGTAAATTAAATAGTGCTCTCCTGTAATCACAAGGAAAGACATGGATCTCTTCAAGACAGATTGCTGTTTAGAGAGAAAAGAGATGAGTAATCATAACTCCCTTCCTCCAGTTTCTTCCCTTGACTCCTTTCTTCCTCTTCCTTTCTTCTGCCTCAGGACTTTACACAGCCTCCCTTACAGTGCTTCATATTGCCATTTTTTGTCACCGAAAACCATGTCCATCTTCAGCTCCAACAGGCTCCTCCAACTACTCTTCCTTCAGGGCTCCCCCAGTTAAGTGCTCAATAATCACCTGCATTAGCTGGACTGCCTCTGGCACAGGGATATTGCAGACCACTCACATTTCACCCTTCCTGCCATGGTAGCACGATTCTTTGTGCAGAGTTAACTTAGCCACAGGTCTTTATATATATATACATATTTTTATGTCATTCAGATTTTTAAAAAATAATTAGTGGTTGGTGAAAATTTTGCTAAGGGCAACATAGAGCATTGCTTTTTTTGGTGTGTCAAGCTTGCCATGTGAAATTATTGTTACTGGTACTCTTTCCAGAGAGATGTAATTTATAAATAGTTCTTCTTTAGAAAGTGGAAGTATGTATTTAAAAAAAATACAAGATACTTGAAGAGAAAAAAAAAAAAGAAAATATTCTTGTGTGCTTGGATAAAGTAACTACTATGCTGCATATTTTTCTATTACCACAAAGCATATTGGGGATATCTGGGCTGATGCTTGTGATGTTATGAATCAGCTGAAAAGCAGGCAGAGGATGGAAGAAAAGATTGTCCAGACATCAGTTTAACAACCACTTGACCCCAATGGGAAGGGTTATTGGGTTTTTATACTTCTTTTTATTCCTCAGGCTTAGCCCTGCAGAAAACAGTTAAGCTGTCTGTCTCAGACTACGTTTTCTCTTTTTCTGTGTGTTTACTAAAAGCTGCCCTTCTGTCATTTGTATGCTAAGATCCTCACTACCCTAACAAAGTAATATACTTAGAAGTGCCATGTCCATATGACTTTTATACAAGCTATTGCAGCCTTCTGCTGCTTTTTCTCAATCTGTGCAATTGCATGAGACTTTTGCAACCTCATAAGGCAGGGAAAAACTACAGTCAGAAGGCTGTAAACTACAGGAGCTTGCTAGGCTTGACTGGACCTGAAAGGCGCAGGAGAGCACAGTGAGGTCACAACTGAGGCCCTCTTCACAAAAGGGTTCCCAGACTATCCTGGACAGTCTGAGACAAAGGGAAAAAAACCAGACAAGTCCCTTTCTCCTCTCCCTCAATACTTTAACATGCTACATCACTGGCTGACCCATCCACTCTCCCAATATCTGTGAAATATGGAAGATATGTTTGCAGAATCACACAGGCCTCTTTTACAGGAAAGAGAGAGGAGACAACATCCTCTGTTGGAAACAAATCAGCAGAGAGTTACTGGAAGTGGGTTTCTCTTCTTCACACAGCAGCATGGTTAAGTTTTACAGAGGAAGGATTTAGTCACTGATACCATAAGAATATTTATCTGGTGCAACCTGTGTTTGGCATTCAGTGAGAACGAAATACGAGGGATATTTCCCAGGACTAAAAAGACCTGGGATTTTGATGAGGAGAAAGAAAAAAAATCTAAAGATACTGCAGAGGAAGATACATTTTCTCTCCCATTTTCAGGTTAAGAGGAGATTAGAAAGCTTTGGAAGGTTGGTTTCCATCTGATATGAATGTATTACATTGTGGTGGAATGAACAAAAAGTTTGGGAAAAGTGCAAAAGACTTTATGCCAATGCCTGTGTTCATTCTCTCCGTGTTCCTCTAAGGAAAGTGTTGTGGTCTCATCACAATTATGTTTGCCCTGCTGTTACTGGCCATGGTTCTCTTCCATTTCAGTGACCTTGTGGATTTTTCCTTTCCTCTTGGTCTGGCTTGCTTCCTAGTCAGACAAGTTATTTCTCAGCATCTCCCTTTGACCCCTAGGAGACACGTCTAGTTTGACACTCATTTTTTCATTGAAGAAACACTTTAATTGTCAACCCTGCTTTTGGACATTTTCTTACCCCAACTTTTCCTGACACACTGTTCGTAATAGTTCCTGGTTTTGGGTTGCCCTATGACAGCCTTGCTTGCTTGCTGTGGCTGCTCTTACCCTGCCCTCTGCACCTCCCCTGCTGCTCCCGATCATTTTGGTTCTCCAAAACGTGCTGCATCTTGCCTGGAGGTTTATGCAGGCACTGGGTATCTGTGATACGGACAGCCGGTAATGAACAAACAGGGCACAGTGCTCTTCTCTAGCAAAGTGTGCTCCGAAGCTGAAAGTTGTATTTGCACTGCCCAGAGAATTGCTGTGGGAAGATTTCTGCTCCATTTCAGCCAGCAGTTTCTGCTGCACACCAGAATGCTGTGGGCTTTAATGGACTTTCTGACTGCTCAATTTTCTCAAGCAATTTGACTGTTTTCTGCAGTTTTTCCTTTCTTCAGCTAATGTCTCTTTGTTGAGAGACACCTCAACATGCTTTAGAAGAGCTTTCTCAATTGCATTTTGAATCCTCATTTGGCACAAACATAGCACTAAAAAGAATGCCTGGAAATCCCCAAATTGCTTTTCTGAGACACCAATTTTCAACTGCTCCGGTCACTGTGGCTGCTTCACTGTCAGTAATAAGTGGTCCTTTTAAAAGCTACAGCTCTTGTTCCTATTTCAGTGACAAGGTAGGAAAGCCAGATCCTCACCAAGTATAAATCTATTTTCTGCGGGTGTTAGAGAGTCCTGCTCAGCTGTAGCCAAGCTGAGGCCCAAAGTCTTTGCCCAGGGAAGAGATAAATGGCAGCTGAAAGGCAGTAAACAAAAACAGTCAAGAAAGACCATGATATGCATGTTCAGGTGACAAGCTGTGGCTAAGACACGAAAACAGGATTTTTTTTCTAAGATCTGAAACTGTCCCCAGCTGCTTCTCTTTCATCTTGCCATATCTTCATTTACAAGGCAGCCGAGAGGTTTCCTGTTGCTTTTAATAACATTATAGCTAATTTCAGCTGTTACCCTGCTCTCCCCATCAGTCCACCAGCTCAGCCTTTCTCCCTCTGTATTCAGCACCTCTCTTGCAAGGTAGAGACAGCTAGAAACACCCCCCTGCTCCCCAGACTGCAAACATCAGATATACAGGAACTGATAGACAAAAAGGAACAGTGCTACAAAGGCACTCATTTTTTCCCTGTTCAAACCCTGTCCCAGAACCTCATCAAAACCTATTTTGAATTTTAAGATTTGTGAGTGGGTAGGGTTTAAGATATATTTATGCAAATCTGTTGTAGTAAAGTGCTGGTGACATTTGAATGGGTTTTTATTTTAAACTGGTGAAAAGCCAAGAGCCACTACTAAATTTTCAGTGTTTACTTTTCATGGAAATAATAAGAAAAATATGGACTCAGTCAAAAAGACACAAATGCTAGTGAACTTAAGAACACACATTTTCTTGATGCTTCAGAGTCTGTAGAGTTTTACTTTGTCTCCTGTCACAGGGACCTTTGTTCAAGAAACAATTACAGCAATAAGCTGCTAAATATTACAGGGCTTGCTTCAGTTAAATACAAAAAGTGAGAGAAAATCATCTCTTAAAGTGCAAGGTTTCATCTCTCAAGCTTTGTGCTGGGAAGAGAGGAGCCTGGGAGGGTGTCCAGCCTCTCTAAAGCTGCACCATTGCACTGTGCTGATAGCAAATATCTGCCACTACCATTTTGCTTCCTACAGTGATTTTTGCTATTTCCTGCATGGTAACGTGAAAAATTTCATGTCCTCATCTGTGGTGACTTTGACCATGCAGTCTTAAAGCAGGTTTTAAAAAATGTGAAAAATCTGATGCTGTTATTCTTCACTATTGAATAACCCTTGTCCTATTTTTTTTATTTTTAATACTTTACTAGAATTTTCATAGCTACATAGGGAATGATATAGTATTTTCCATTAATCTTAGAGGCATGTATACCTAACTCTACCAAAAAGCTTCCCAAAGTTTTTCCCCACAAACTTATGGGTGGTTCTGTGAAGTTGGATTGCTAGTACTTGCTAGTATATATGAGGCAGAATGATCATGAAGTGAATTTATTTGCACTGAAAGATATTTCAGACTACCACAACATTTTGATTATCATTACAGATAACTGCAGAAGAACATTGCAATTCACCTCAGCAGATTTCATGGGTTTGCTTGTGACATAGCTGCTAGGTCCTGCAGAGCTACAGCTAGAGAGAGAAAGGAAATATTTTGGGTTACTGTCATGAATGTAGCATGAAGGGGAATATGATTGTGGAAATTGCGGGGAAAACTGTGCATTTCATAGACTTATTCTTTGCAAATGGCATATGGATTCTCAACAGAAAAAGAGGCATGCTACCTGCTTCATGAAACATGATTAAGAGTCAAAATATAATTAAGCTAAGTGAAGTTGTTGGTAAAAAACTGTCTGGTGAAAGGATGACTTCCTGCTAGCCTACTTTAGAATTGCCAAAATGATGCACTTTTGCATACCAAAGGAAATAGATTGCATTGCCTGTCTGCTGCTTTCTTTACGTACTCTGTGACAATAGCGTCCTTAAGTGGATCTGCTGTCAGTCCAGCATAAAAGACATTTTTCTTGTTGTTGTTTTTAATTTAAAAAAATATATTTATTTAAGGCTATAATTTCTTCCCATACACCATTAAAAAAAAAAAAATACACATTACTCTGCTTGATCAGTGCTCCTGCTGAATGAATCAGCTAATACAGGCTGTGTTTTCATGCTGTGTTGTGCTAATGCATTAGCTCCTGGTGCTGGCAGGGACATTTTGACCAATGAAGCCATCAGACAACTTTTAAAACTTTGAAAGTGCAATTTATCTCCTCACACAAACTAATGCAGTTTTACTTCTGTGCAGATCCACTTTTGAAACCTAAGCATTTTCTAGACCTTGCGCTTGTTGAGTTGGTGACAAGCTTCCCGTTTGTAGCCAAAATGTTTAATCTTCACTGTGCTTGCATGAGCTCAGTGCCCCCTTTGTGTGTGCTCATCTTCATTCAGGAGAAAGAGCAAGCTTAGCTTCAGATTTCCTCAGAGTCCCTGATGAAGCTGAAATTAAAGTGCTACCCACGTGGCTAATTAGGTAAGGATTTTGAGGCTTTGGTAAGGAAGCCGGGACTGAGGATGACTCAAGGATCTCCTTGCTGACCTTAAGTTACAAGAATACCTAAGTGGTGGCTGGCCGTGCATACCACAATGCCTGATACTCCTTGTCTTCTCCTTGAGATGATTCAAATGGCTCTTCTTTGGGGACATCAATTTTCTGGAAATTCTGAGCTGGCTCAGAACCTGGTTATCTTTGCTTACTTCTTTTGCGAGTGCAGATAAGGGTTGTTATTCTCTTTGGTAAGTCACTCTTGTATGCTTTAAAGTGCTCCCTAAAGCCTATTTGTGAAATAAGCCTTTCATAAATCAGAATAAAATTAGTCATATATTAGTTCTGTTTTCATCTCCCTCACACAGAAGTGAAGGGGAAATCACACAGTATCAGTGCTCAGCAATGGCACAAATGGAAGAGTGAGGATTTTCAGTGCCAGAAAGGTGCTAAGGTTTCCAGGGCTGCAGCATTATTATAATGAATGTGTTTCAAAGTCCTTTAAAAGAAGCACTTCTGTTGTGACATTCTCCAAAAGCAGGGCATGCCTTGCATAATTCCAAACCTGTTTTTAGAAACTGAAAATTTAATGTGAAAACTGTGTGTTCATCCAGCTTTGAAAAAATACTTGTGGGTGAAATGAACAAGAATAGGGTCTGAAAAATAAGATTGGAAATGAAACAACGAACACAGAGTGGACGCACCTGTAATTCTGCTATTTAAATACTTTCAGGTATATGGACAGATCACTGAAAGACAAAGACCAGGGCTTTTCAGAAGGAACTGGGCAGTGATTTGTATCTGAGTATTCTCTTTTATTTTGAAAGGAATTCACCTATGGTAATGAAATTTCTGGACCGTTTTTCTGTAGACATTTAATTGACTGAAGGAGTTCACCCTCCCTAATACATAAGGAAAGCAAATTGGAAACTTGAACATAACATAATTCTTGCTGGAAGTGCTTACTTCCAATCCATTTGAAGAAATCTGGCTGAATAATTTTTGCAAAAGGATCAAATTAATTAGGTTAAATGGCATGAAGTTTCTTGTTCACGTCTACTTACAACTTATCTTTGATAGCACAGCACAAGAAATGATGACAAACTGTGTGGGAAGGAGGAAAATCAAGAGTTCAGATAGTTTAAGATCATGAAACAGAAACTTTTGCAGATATCTTGAGGGTTTCTATATTTAGTTCTAGATTGTGTAAGTGTTTTAATACCTAGATTTCCTTCTTCACATTTATGCTTCAACATAATTCCCCTAAAAATTATGGCAGGATATTATTCAGATTTTCCAGTCTGAAAGACTTGAAATCAAACTCCCCAAATTTTGCTTGCAGCTATATTTGCTCAAATTATCTGCACATCTAACCACAGGGTCACACCCTCAGAATTACAAGCAGTCAATGATCAACTGCAAAGTAAATAACTTTTAACACAATTTCTTAGTGCTCCCCTGAACTAGAATGACAAAATAAATCCTTATTCAAGTTCCTTACAGCAGCATAGCTTCTTTAAACCCATGAATCACAATCCAGTGATTAAGGATGTAGATAATGCAGATTCAATTCCCTGCACTACCACAGACCTCTTGTGTGAAATTAGACAAATCACTTCACTTGTCTGCCTCGGGCTTCATTTGCAAAATGGGGATAGTGTGTTCTTGTACACGTCAGATGGTTGTTGCACGAGCAAGGATACACGATCCAACTTGTGCCCCAGAAGGGCAGCAGTTCAGACAGTTTATTTGCAGGCTCTGACACTTTCATTCAGATTCATTGTTTGCACTAAATTAGACGGACATTCAGTAGAGAAAATGTGGTAAATGTTAAAGCTGTCTTATTAAAACTGCACCGTGAAACACACATGCCTAGGGGTGAGAATCAGGTATCACAGAGAGCAATAATTCTGCCTTCCCTTGGCTTTGAAAGTTTATTTTCCTCATCTAATGAGTTTGGGTATGTATGGTACATAAGGGTGCTGATTCTTTTAGGGGTTTAGGTATTCTTTCCACTTTTAGGGGTGTTTGAACCCAAAGATATTTCAAAGATTCTTGTGACCTTTCCCCATACAAACTAGAGCAGCATAATATTAATATTTCTCTCCACCAGTTTGTACATGTATTAAAAAACCCCAAAACTTGTTGTAAACTAGGAGGCCTAAATCTAGCTTTCAGAGCTTTGCTGCTCCTGGAGCGAGGATCCTTTCCAGTTTGCTGTCTGTAGCTCAGTAGAACTTTTAGCAGATCATGGAGCTGTTGGAGGGGGAAAGTTTTGTTCCCTCTTCATCAGCCTCTGCTTTCTGTGGCAGCAGAATGGCAAAGGAGACAGAAACCACACACAATAATACATGTGACACAAGAAAAAAAGCATCATATATGTGAGAATAGATGGTTAAAAAGTTCTCCAGAGAAGCAACTTTTTTGTTGCTTAAACAACTTTGTGGGAAGTGAGAGGGGAAGGAGTTTGATAGTAGAATCAAGAAAAAAGGTAAAGATTGGTGAAAGGAATGTGAAAGAAAAGTGGGATGTTGGTTAAGAGGCAAAGCATTAATCTCTTTCTACAGAGCACAGTTTTGGAGACAGCCTTCCATTTCCATTCCCTTGTCTCCCCAAAGACAAGTTACTGACACATAAGTAATTACCTTAAACATACTGAGCACTGTGACTGTCCCTTCGAGTGCTTTTAGCTCACAGCCTGAGATAAAGCATGTTATCTTAAACCCTTAATGAAATAAATTTATGTGCCTGTGCTTCAGTTCATCTTGTTGATGGCTAAGAGCAAGTCCCCACCCTGTCAGTGAGGCTCAGCTGACCTGGGGCAGCTTAGTCAGTTGGGACCATTCAGCCACAGCCTGAGGCATCCCATGGAATCCTGAGTGAGGCAAGAGGGGCACCATCCATGAGCAGCACAAGGTGCAGCCATCACCTTGTCAGTCCCCGGTGCCAAAATCCAGCATCTCCTCTTCTTTGTCAGGGAGCTCAGCATGGCTGCAGCTTGCCCACCTTCCCTCACCACTGCCCTGGGGCAAGAGGCTGATGGATCCAGTTAACCTCCTACACCTGCCAGACATGGGCAGAACATGAGCCAGGCCATCCTACACTGAGGTTCAGACCTGGAAGTGAGAGAAAATCAGCCTCTCAGGTCTCATTCCGAATGTGTGTGATTTGGCAGGTCTGCTGATGGAGCTAGCTTGACCCACATCCTGCCAGATTTTGAAGGTATTGCCATTAATGTTAGCACCTGAATTAAGTTTTGCTACAGTAAGCCCACGGGTCTGGTACAGAGCGTGGGGAGAAGAGGAGGGAAGGGAGGATTAAGGTTGCAAATGATCACCTTTTCTCAATGATGAAGACTCCTTGTGTTTCTGCTGGCTATCAATCAGGTATCACATCATTGAGATGGGTAGAAATAGATTTTTAAAACCAATTACAAATAAAGTCATCTTGTCCCTCTCTGTCACTTCCAAATTACGATTTTCACCCACCTTAAACAACGTTAAAGGAGAAAGGGAGAACAACATTTTCCTCTAGAGCCAGTACGAAATCCAAGCCCTGCAAGTGAATGAATGTGCAGTGTGCTGTGTTATTCCTTTTCCTGGTAGCCTTTGCACAGCAGTCCTAACTCTGTGATGGCTCAGCAATGTGACACTCTGACACCAGTGAAGAAATTCAGCAAAGAGATGTTTACTGGTAAAATATTGTTCAAACTGCAGAGTTTTCTGACAGCAGGCTGGCATTAGAGTTAATCAGAATTTACTTCTGATGATCTTGATTCTAATCAGAGATAGGCATGCAGACGTCATGTACATACCTTGAAAAATCCCCTGCTGCACTGTCAGTGCTCCTGTGTTAAGCTGGTCTTCTAAATACCAAATGAAGTATGTCATGTTTCATGTTGAGATTAAAACAGAGAGCCTATATTTATTTTATATCAGTTTCCTTTTTTGAAAATCTCATATCTGAGCTTTTTAAATAGATGTACAAGGCAACCGTTGCTATTTATCTGTAAAAGCATTTCTGGGAGGCTGAGCTTCAGCTGGATGACTATAAAGCAAGTCATACAAACCTGCAAATTCCGTGGGATAAAATGCCCTTGTAGCTGATTAATAATCACAGTGTTCACTAATGGAATCCACTGAGATGTTATAGGTGTGAACACTGCGGTGTAGCCTTGATTTTAACATTCACTCTGAGAAACAGTGTGGCTATTCCCCTGCACATCTGAGCTCACAGCAGCAGCATCCTGCCAGTTGCTGTCTGTTGTTCATCACAGACTGTAAAGTGTACTCTGCTTGCAGAATACAGGAACTGTACACAAAACCACCAGTGACGCACATTTCTGCTGCAAATTATTACACAGATGCTGGATAAGACTGTGGCTTCTGCTTTACAAGACACCAACCTTGCTGACTTTAACAGGAATACTTAGAAGATATAGACACAGCTTTGGCTCTTCCTCTTCAAGCTAATAAGAAAGGGATTTGTTCAATAGGTGAAAGCCAATCTCCTTGAGAATCCTTATGTCACAGTAGTATAGATTTTTATTAGTGTTACTGCTAACCTGACATAGTGTAGGTATGACTGATCTGTTCATCTACTGCTAATGCAAGAGAATGTGTTGGGATCAAAGCTTGAGATAAGTTCCTGGTACTTCAATTTCTCTTTAGGCCAGGTGGTGTTGGGAACATGCCAAGGACACAGTCTGAGGGCCTGGCAATGAGACACTTTTTCTTACTCACAGAGTAGCAACCACTCTTTTGGACCAGACACCTCTTTAAACTCTGGTAGTGGTGTTCTATAGCCTGTCCCTGCCATAATTCTTCATGACTCCATTGACCTTAAAGGCAAAGGATTAGCATAAAAGAAGGAAGAATCATAGTAACATTTTTTCAGGAAGAGAAGGAAGCCCAATAGTCTGAGAGGCCAAAATCACATTTCCTGGGACCAAGCATGATAAGGGTATTCCTGCTGCTCTGCACCTTGATGGTTGCTTAAGCAAGTTTAGACTCCCACTCTTTGTGGTGTCTTATGCCTTTTCATTTTATTTATGTCATTAAAAATCCACCCAATGTTAATTATTTAGCAAAAATTAAGTTTTCAAAGCACAGTTCAGGTGTTCGTTATTCACTTCGCTGCATAGCCAGGTTTCATGAGTGTTCTACTTTGTGTGGGATAGGAGTCTTCTTGATACAGGGTCAACACAGCCACAAATCAAAACTGTAAGATTACAATATTCTTTAATTATGTCCTGTCTCTCTAAGGCTCTGAGTTTCTGTAGCTTCTCCATTTTCTATTCCTGATGAGAAAGGCACATGGGAGCCCATTCAATAGGAAATCATACACCTTGTTGCGTGAAATCCCTAAGTTTTTTGGACCAATTTTCAATACTAAATTCTGAATGATGAGTTTGCAGAGAGTGTGGGAGTCTTAAAGATGGGACTTTAGGCATCCAGTTCCATTCCCTAGCATCCCAGTGGAAAATCACAGCCTCGACATTTGGCGTTAAAGTGAGTGTGTAGTTTAAATAGTTACAGCCCAGCCTGCAACCTCTGTGTTCTTTCATGGGTTGTTGTCGGGGAGGGAGGGCTTAACTTCACTTTTCCACACTTGTTCCTTCTAGTTTCTGAAGAGTCTTTGCTGTGGTAGTTTATGAGAGAGCTCTGCTGAGGATTAGCAGTGACTGTAACTGTGGCTGGCTCAAATCACACCAGGAGAGGGAAGTATCTAGCTAAATTCTGGTCCATAATTAATACATTTGAGGAAATTGTGTTCTGCTCACGAACATTCCTTGAGGAAATAAAGATTAAATTTGTTGAGTAAATTATTCACTGCAAATTATTCACTCAGCTTCACTTGCTATTCTGAGATTCCTGCAATATCTAAGTGAGCTAGATGGCACAGGGAGTGCCATGGCCATAAAATCACAGGCTGAAGGCAGGATTCCTTTCTTGTTCAAAATATGTCTTCTTTTCATTAAAATAAACACACCAAGACACTCTGGGCTTGCTTAGCATTGGGGAAAGCAATGTAGATCCCCAAGGTATCTTTGAGTCTGCAGTTAAACTTAGACCAGATTTGTCTGACAGACAATGAAAAACGAGTTGCTAATACAGAGAAAGTCTCCTTTCATTTGCTTTTTGATAGGTGGCCAGCGTGCTAAACCCTTTAATCTGCTTCGCACCCTACTTTCTAGTTTTATCAGAATAATTATGTATTGAAAGGATAAGTTTACACTTGCAGTTTAGTCTGGAAGTGATCTCTCCTCTCAGAAGGTAACTGGATGGAGCCCCCGAGGGAATGTGATACCATGTGGGAGGGAGGCACATAAAGCACTTGAACATCCAGGACCCATTCATCACGGTCCATTCATTAAAACTGAGTAATGATAATAATGAGCTATAAGGTATGTTGCCTTTTATGAATATAATGACAGTGGGAATCATTCTCATGGGGTCATCTTAATTATTTTTAACTGGGTAGCCTTTTTACCCATAAGACTTTCCAGATAAAAGAGTGACATTGCCTGGTTGCTTCAGGATAGAGGAGTCAGTCCAAGCCCCATAAAATTCACCTGAAAAACTTCTATTGATTTCACTGGAATTTGGATCAGATTCAAAGTCCAGCAAGGAAATGGAATAAGTTACGTGCAGTCATGTCCAACATAAAACTAAGTATAAGAATTTTTCTTTTAATTTTACTCAGGCACTCATTCCCCTTTGAAAAATTAGCTTTAAATACAGAGGATATAAGCACCAAACTTATTATTAATTTTTAATTCAAAAGAGCTCCTTTTGAAATGTAATGGTTAACTAAATTAAATGAGATTAATGTTATATATGTTTGATTTTCTTCACTTTGTTACTTTTTAAAACTGTTGGGTCAACCTTCCAAGGGCAAGAACATAATCAGGTCAGCCTTCAAGCTGCTATAATTTTTCTGATATGTGGATGAGGAAAGGAAATAGATATGGGTGGGCACTATATCTCTTGAAATAGCCTCTTTCTTCCTGTTTAACAATAAATATTCTACGGAAAGGAAGCTCATATATTACTCTTCAGATGAGTTCCCATTTTATTAATCATGAAGATTTTAACAGTGGCCTGAGACAGGAAATCACAGTCTAATGATCAGCAGAGTCTGATTTAATCCTCACGTTTGGATCAGATTAAAAAGAAAACCAATATACTGCAATGTAAATCTATGTAGATAATAATCAAGTTTAATTACTATTAAGCATACATACAGCTTTTGTAACAACTTATGGCCCTACTGTACTACCAAGGCTGATTAAATATCCTTGGTAAAACCTCCTTCTGCTTAGAAACTTAACACTGATGTTTCAGGTGGTGTTTTCAAATACTGAAAAAAAATATTTCTGACTTCACCATTATTATTAATTAATTAATTATTATTAATAATATAAATTATTAGGAACTCTGATGGATATGTTATTTTCAATAATAAAGCCCCCACATTCAGCTTTAGTTTAAATTAGCATTGTTCTGATTAAAATGTGAAGAGAAGCATCCTGGGCTGAGGTTCAAAACAAACTCCACGGCAACCCACTAGCCTAGAGAGTTTTGGGTCATATTTGACAGAATTTTGGTACCTTAACCCCAGTTCCTCCTCCCTTTCTTATCAACCCCCTTCTTGATGGCCCGGAAAGGAAAACCTCAGAACACCATTAGCGTACAGCAATTATTCCTTCATCAGTCAGTCTCAGTCCATCCAGTTGCCCACCCATCAGAATCCAAGAAACCCACCAAAACTTCTCTTAAACATTTAAAGAGAAGCCCAAGTAGCAAACCAAAATGGTAATTCATCTCATGAGCATGTCTTATACCTCCTTCGAATATTCATATGGTAGAGGAGGAAGAGGAGTATTTTTAAAAGAGCTTTTATTTATGCCAAGATTATGAGTAAAGGCTGCTTAGAATGCATTTGCTTGGGAAAAAAAATTGAAAAAATATCCAAATTTTGAAAAGACAAATTACCAAAGTTTTTTCTTGACAGTTGCTCCTGAACCTTTTTCTTGCGACTTACTAAGAAATATATTTCTTTTCCATTTGTAGTAATCATAAATAAAGATTTAACTGAAGATCTGTGGGGAGCCTGAAAGTTTGGGGTTTGAAACTGATAATCTGCCTCCATTGCTCAGCAAAATGTTGGGAATATTTCATAATTTCAGGGTTTGTGAGCTATGATTCAGAAACAAATAAGTTTTATTTAGGATGCTCAAGACTGTTGTTTGTTTCTTTAAGGTAAAAAATTTCAAGAAAAATGAAGCTGGAATTCAAGCTATTTTAAGAGCTCTGCTTTCTTTTAGCTTTTGAGCTGTTTTTCAAGAGCTTGTAGAGGACCTCTGCCATTTCCCTCTGCCTCTTTGTTTAAAGTTCTCTGTAAGACTTGCCTTTTCTCCCTGTGACTTTGTCAGCAAATCAAGGAAAACGGAGGACTGAAAAGTGCTGTTTCAGGGAGTCCAAGCTCTGTGATGAATGGCAAAAAAATTATTCCACCATGCAAAAGATGGCTTGAGATAATTCCCTTCTCTACCAAACAGCAACCTTTAATCTCATTGCTTTTATTGCTTTGCTGGAAAGCCAAGAGGAATGGAGGAGTTAGGGACCAGTTACACACACAGTGCAGCTCACATCTGATATCAGTGTTATCTCTTGGTCCTCTGAATATCAACACCTTCTTCACATACAAGTCCCATCGTGGGTGGAAATAAAGGTGCACTTAGTGCCATAAGGCTGAGAGGGAAAAATTGAGACAGGAAAAGAGGATGATTTTACTCAGGGTGCCCAAAGTCTTACTGAGGCATGATGGTGACACAGCAGCAGATAAGTTTTAAAGCATTTCTCACTTTGACCCCTGCCCTAATTTTCGACTCATCTCCTTGGTGCACCTCTGTCTTTCTTGTCCCCGTCACTTCCTCCCCTCCTTCCTCACCCCCTCCCAAAGGAAGAATTCAGTTTACTCCCCCATGCATCAAGGCAGCCGTGTGAAGTCACATCCTGATAGAATAAGGAACTGCATAACCAATGTACACGTCCGTAGTGCCCTCCCTTGCACTTGGTTTGGGTGCAAATTCATAGCAGTTGCACATCCAGTGGATTAACGTGAGTTAAACATGCTGAAGAGAAAACCATCTAACGTGTCTGATAAGGAGAAAAGTCAAAAGCCAAAGGTAGGAATGTCTCATTTTTGTCGTCAATTAATAATAACAGGAATTCTTAACAATTTTTAATACGAGGGTTTCCTCTTAAATCCTAGCTTCAGGATTTCCTGATCTGCTTGCAAGTACCTCAGTGCTATAATCTCAGGAATCCGTTTGTATATACTCATTTTATAATAGTAAAGAGCCAATTCAAGGAATCATCATTGTGAAGCTGCTATAGCTGTGCTAAAGAATCCTGGTGCTGGACTTTGTCTATTGTTTTATGCTCTGCATCAGTCTTTTAGCAGATGGGCACACAAAATCCCCTTTCTCCGTTTCATCTATGGTAAACCAGTGATGTCCCAGAAAGGAGTGTGAGAATCAGCGAAGAATTAGAAAAGCTATTAAATTTGTTCCTTATTTTAATAAATTTGCTTTTGCATCACCATGACCACAGGAGAAGAGGGTACTTGGTAATCAGTGTTTGTCATCTTAATTTCTCTTGGAATCATTAAAATATCAGCCTGAAAGAAATGCTCTAAACAAATTGATTATGTGCTACACTGGACACTTTCCACAATCTGGAATTGTAAGCAAGGAAGTGAGAGTTTTGCAAGACACATAAGGATGTGTCCAATGCTTGAAATTTATTTTCAGTCCCTGGACTGAGTGCAAAACGACCTCTGTGCATTGTATTGTACAAGCATATTGTAAGGCTGCAGTGCAATGGCTACTGCTCGAGCTGAGCACTTCAGTCTCCATTTCTGCTCCAATTTATCAGTGCTGAAGACTTAACCAAGAGATTAGAAAAGCCTTGTAGTATCCCTCTGCTCTCAAGAGCTCAGTGTCTCCCAATTTACAGATCCACCTTCTCACTGCTTGGGAATACACCTCCCTTAGTGACTTCTGAGTCCTAAGAGATTACTGTAGACACTGCTTCAGCAAGGATGCCTTCTGGTTTTACACAGCATTGGCTTTTGTGGATTGTGCTTGCAATTTTAGACTGTGACTCGTTAGCAGTTAAAATTCAAGGCTTTTCCCATGGATTTGAAGAGATTTTCAATCAATTTTCCCCCACATTTTAATATTTTTTTAAGCATTGCACTGGTTGGTTTGGTATGCATTTTCTTCTGCTCAGTCATTATACTGTGTTTTAATAGCAGGGAAGAATTATAATTAATATCTTATTATATCAATTAAACAAGAAATGACCACGAAAGACTCTGTGGATGGGCTTTGTTTCCCTGTCTGTAAAATATTTTCAAAAGCCAGTTTTTGCCACTCTCTTCTTCCAGAATAAGGCGTTCCTTAATAATAGCCTGATTTTTATTTTTAAAGACCCACTTTTGCACAGAACTGTGTAAATTTTCCACGAGGAGAACGCCTTTGCTGAACGTGCTGCTCACAATCAGGGCAGGGGAGAAGACAACCCCACGTTGCACAGAATAGGAATCTTGGTTTGTTGTAGCACGTTTCGAAACTTGCCCCAGGGAAGCAATGTAAATACTCAAGTTGCTTAATGCTGCGTTGGGTAAGATGGGACACAGGTCCTCACCTCTTGGACAAGTTACAGGATTTCACAAGCGACCTCTACAGATCACATCCTGGCTGCCCCCTGCTCTGTGCCGGCAACATTTGGTGCCTCCTCATGCTCACCAGGCACGATACCACTGCCACTGGGCAGGTCTTGGGCTACCTCACCTTGCCTTTAGGCCACTTAGACATCCCAGTGTCTCCAACACATCCACACAAACCTGTGGGAGAGCCATAAGGCCTGTTTTTCATTTTAAATGAAAATCGGGTTTGCAGCCTTAGACCCTCAAAGAGGACACCAAAAAGACCTTTTGCTGTAACCGAATCTTAACCATGGTGAATACTTGTCTTTATCACAACTGTACGAATTTCTGCTGATTAATTAGAGTGTTTCACCCATTTTTTCTTTTTAATCCTTTTGGTTTTATTACTTTCTAATGTAAAGAATATTGGCATGCATTGATGCCTTTTGATAAATATGAATGAATATCACACAAGGCTGGTGTTAAAGACTTTCTCAAGGCAATTTGCTGTCCCTCTTTAAAACCCCTCCGGGAGGTGGACAATTCAATAACCAACGCAAGAGTAATACAGGTTCAGTATCTCACTGTTCACTATGTGCAATGCATTTATCTTATTTATTATTGTGGTGCTTAAGGGACTTCTGCAGGTGTGTTAGATGCTGCATAAACAAAAACCTATTTTACCACTCTTAGAGTACACTATGAAAAAGTTAATCTATGCCACGAAAAAATAGTGTTGCAGGGCTTTTTTGCCATGCAGCAAGATTTCAGTAGTGCTGCAGCCTTGATAATAACCTCTTTGAATGTCTGGCAGCTTTTGTGTATTCATGGATATGCATATAACTACTGGATGCATTTATATAAATAAACATTCATTGCTAGGTAAAAAGACATCTAAACCTGGTGTCATCCCAGAGAAAACTGGGAGAGAAATGAGAGAGAAATGCATTCAAAAGAGGTACTGGAAGGATTCTGATCCTTTACAGATGTTTATCATTGCAGCTGCACATACTAATGTACATTTACACCTTGCATATCATCTGAGGATCTCAGGAATTATAAAGGAAAAGTCCTAAGGGTTAAAAATAACCTGCTTAATGTTGAAGAAATTCAACAAATGGAAGGGCTAAGCTCTCTATTTCAAGTCTATCTAATCTAATCCATCTGTCTATCCAGGACCTTAAATGACTTTCTATCACAACAGAACCTGTGCATCTCCCATCCTTTCCTTTAGGGAGTCCTTACCTGCCCTCCTTTCATTTCTGCCAGATGAGACAAGGCTTGGTTTACACGGTGTAGCTGTTCAGGGCTGAGGAATTATTTGTGGGCTGGTGAGGTCAGACAAAGTAGGTCTTGCACAAAGCCCTGAGGTCCATGGTCACGCTGATGGCTGGAGTGGCTCACTGCAGGGAGAGCATGTGGCTCCTGCATTCCTGCAGCACTGCAGAGCAGGAAAGCTAGTGGGGAAAGGACGCTATTCCTAGATGTGCTTCAGCTATGGGTCTGTGCAGTCTGTCCCTCCACCCCTCAGAGAGCTGGGGAGGAGGAGAGCAGTTGAATTGGAGGATGGAGGAAAGAGCCCTGAAATCACCTGGACTTTAGCCTCTTTGAGCCTTATGATGTCAGAGATGTCAGTGCATCTGGGGAGTGACATGAAGCAAATTTAGAATGATGGTAAGAAAAAACACTCTGAGAAATTATACAGCTTCTAGTCTTCTCTTTTGTGTACACCCTTCAGGCTGCACCATACACATAAAACCCGTTAAAGCACTTCACAGCTATTCTGCATTCCACTTTGCACTGTTTTACACATTTGTCCAGGTGCAAATAATCTGTAAAACATCCCCATTGTCTTGCCCACTTCACACGATGTAATGTGCTGGGCAAAACCTACTCCTTTCTCTCTCTCCCATTCCTCCAGACACAGCAAACTTGAGAACTGCTTGATGATTCTTGGCTTTACTTCAACATGAAGCAAAGATGACTTTGTGCCATTTTTTTCTGGCTTGACTGAAGAAAGTCTTTTGTCATTATTCTACATGACAGTTGATCTATGTTTATGCTAAAGTTTTGAGACGTTTTTGTTTCCTTATTCTGCTCCTAGATGCACTTGGTGCTTTAAACTCAGCTTACTTCGGGTGTGTAAGACAATTCAGGGTCAATGCCTCTGCATTTTGTTTAGGCAAAAATACATCCAAGCTTCTAATTAAATCAATATTTGCTTACTTAGGTGATAAACCATTATTTATTTTCAGGGTTATGAGAAAAGAGTGGCAAATCCAAAGGCAGGAAACATTTTAATATGCAAATTTATTCCCTAGTACAATTTCATACCAGTAATTTTAACTTTTTATAAGCTAAAAATGAAACCCTGACATTGCAGAAATCAATGCACATTTTTGCCATAGACTTGAGGCCAGAATTTCACCTTCTTATATATTCTTCACAGAAGGCCTGATTCTGATTCTGACTTAAATGAATAAATTAGCTGTGATCCCATTGATTTCAGTGGGATTATCTGAGTAAAGTTTATCGCTTGCCTAAGTGTTTGGAGCCTGTAATGCAGACTGATGCTATAAGCAAGTTTTTTGGTGCCACATTTTTCTCAGACGGTGGCTCATGCCTCTCCAGTGGGGAACAGTCATTAAAGAAAAGAAAATAGAAAATAGGTACAGCAAACCTAAACACCAAAAATAATTTGAGACATAATTAGATCTTCTGCAGGACAAGATCTGCAGTGAAGAGATTGCTTGTTGTTAATGAATATTAACTAGGATTTATCCTTGAGTGGGGAAAGCTGAAGGTTTTAATTTTATTTCAAAGGTAAAGAGTGGTAGAGTTACAAAGTTTTACATTCTTTTCTTTCCCCCCGAAATTCCGAGTGCATAATAAATGAGCCACTGCTAATGTCACAGATGCTAATTTTCACAACCATGACTGAAGTGATGTTCGTTTCCATTTGCATTTCATTCTAACAATGATGAGAGGTGATGAGTTGATGATAAGCTCTTTTCACCGTACTGCCCGCTGTGCAAATTTATGCTTATAGGCAAAGATGACACATAGTTCTGTCATTAAAGGTCTTTACTGCATTGCCTCCTGAAGAAAGACTGTTTGTCAAAATCCATTTCAACTCTGGTAAATAAGCAGGAACAGATGACAACATCTGGGAAGTATTTTTAGGAACCTGGTTTATGGTGTAAATACCTGTGGGCCTTTATGGGGGGGGAAGGGTTCAGAGGAAGAAATAATGATACTTGTAAAGACCATGTGTGTGTAGATGGGGAATGGAGGGATTGCAGGTGACACTTCAGAAGGTGTTTTCTGTCTCCCCTAGGCTTCATAAAACACTGGAACAAGGTTAGAGTGAACCTTGGGTTATTCTCCTTCTGTGAGTGGGCAGTTCTACAAGCATTTTACCGCTCTTCTTACTTCTGCTATTTTTTCTTCATTTACATTATCATCACACTTCTTGATCATCAGCTAATTATTCTTTCTTTTCAAGAGCAGCTTCAGAGTGTGTCTTAACATATATGTTAAAATATCTCTTCCAGAAAGGTCTTGAAATTTGAGGAATTTTGTTTTCTTAGGAGAAAGTAAAGGTCCAGAGTGTTTGTGAGGAAAGAACAGCCACCTCTCACCTGCCCCTTGGCAGGAGGGGACTAGGATGACCAGACTCCCCATTTTGACACTCACAAGAAGACATAGTTTCATTGAGGGCTCACACAATGCTTGGCTAGCTTTTGTTTCAAAGGAAAAATGGTATCTGAGGCCTGTTCCAGTACTGATGGATTTTGTGTTTTCCCTTGATTACAGCGTCTTTTACATTTTCATCAGCTTTGCACAATACTCATTTAATTTCTTGTTTCTTCCCTGTCTTGGTTTGCTTCACTAGCCAGGCTTAAGTCCTTAAGAGCAGAATATTTTGAAGCAAACAAGAGCAATCTGCTGAAGGGAATATTTACACATTAATATTCATTTTGCTTAGAGTAACAGATCCAGTTTTTTGTTTGTTTTCTTAAGCAAGTAGGAGCATTTAAAGAAGTATGCCTGAACCACCTTATTCAGCCATTTTTAGAAACCAGACTATCAGCCACAGCATTTGTAACTGTGCTCTCTGATAAATAATGTAGCACAACTACCAAGGTGACATAAATCAGCATTAGTTGCCTCCTAATTCTTTAAGAGTTGTTTAAGAGCAGTTGACCTACTTCAATACTGTGTTTCTAGGAAAACTAAAATACCCCAAAGTAAACCTTGGTCAGGATATCTGTCACTGCTGGGAAAAAAGCAGTTACTATGTATGGGCAGGACTGGCAGAGGATGTGGCCTACATCCTTCCTGTGCTTCAATATTTTTCTAGTAATCCGTGTCACAGCATAAATTCAGACAAAAGCTGTAACAAAGCCATCCCTTGGCAGCTGAAAAAAGCACTTTCTGGGTGGCTACAAACACTCCACTTGGAAGAATCAACCCCTTGCTGTGTGGGCAGAACCCGCTGGGAATACCCACTCCTGAAAAGGAAAAAAAAAAGTCTTCTGGGTCTCTGTAATCACAATATCCCTCCCTTAAGCTTTCTCTTCTGAAAGGCTGCAACAAAGACAGTAGAGTTACTCCAGTTGTTAGAAACAGTTATACTCTGTTCCACAAATTGCCGGTGTCAGTGGTTTTGCTCAACATTTGCTGCTTGGCACTAGGCTACAGATTATATATGCTCTGAATATTTAGCAAATCATATATCCTTTAAACCATCCTCATGGAAAGCTTTGTTTCATGAATCAGACAGAGGTGTGTTGTATGTCTGTTGCTATTCCACGGGAAGATGAATGACCACCTATTTTTTTCCCAGGTGAAATCTCTTCTGTGTTCTTGCTTACTCTTACCCTTCTAGCTTTTCAAAATCTTATTCCATTTACAGTGCACCCAAGAGCATGTTTCTACTATTTTTCTTCTTCTTAATCTTCAGAGTGAAATTTCAGCCTAGGGAAAAGTTTGGAGACTGCTTCAGGGAAGGTGCTTCTTTGACTATGCATAATATATTCCTTACTGCCACTTTTCCTCTCCATACTTTCTTTGGTTTATTCTGTGGGTACACAGAAACCTGGATAATGACTTCACCTGTATGCAGTATTCAGGCTGCTTAATTGCCAGTCATAACATCTTCTGGCCCCTTTCTGGAAAGCTGAATATCAAGAGCAAAGGGTCTTCCATCTCTAATCATCACCCAGTGCTGAAGCTGACAAGTTTTCTCTGGGAAGGAGCTACAGTGATCTGGTATTTTGCACCATTATGTCTTCTGGGTGGAGTTTTAGTCCTTTTCCTCCCCTTCTATGTCTTCATCTCTTTTATCATCTTCACAACAACCACGTAACCTAACACTGCTGTACTTGATTTCCATGAGGTGCTGAATGGTCACTTCCTTGAGAACTGTAAGAAGTGAAAGTTCCTCTACTTGTCCATGCTGACCTCATCAGAAGGTGTGGTAGGTTTGCTGTTCTTCCAGGTATGTTGAAGGACAGGTGGGACATGAGTCCCTGAACACCTGAGTACTTGGCTTTAGGTTTTTCTGCAGCGTTCCTCATGGCTTCCTCAGGGAGAAGATAAACACTAGAGGAGCTCTGCTCAACCAGAAAACATGGTGCAGTGTCACATCTTCCCTCTACCCTTACATTTGAGACAGAGATGGAGCTGTGTCACTGACAGGCTGCAGCCATGAGATAAAGAAATCAGCTTCACTTAGCAACAGCACAGCCAAAAGCAGGTGTGTGAAGAGGAGATGACACAGTGGCCAAGACAGCTGAGTGAGCTCATGTGGCTTCTCTGCCACCTCCATCTGTGCAGAGCGGTGCTCGGCTCTGCCACTCCTGAGCTCTTTCACTCACCACAGTTGTGCTGTTTTTCTCTTACACTTCTGTCTTCCTGCCTCCTTCTTTAAGATCAGATGTTAGGCTCAAGAACTCCTTCAAAAAGCTGGAAAGGGGACATGGTTCAGCTGATGGATGCATGAAATGACTGATGATGGTAGAGCAGGCATTCAGCTCTAGCACAAGCACATGGCCGGGCTCTTTTGATGTTGGTGATTAGCATGTTTACATTATTTTCTTCCTGTCTCTGTAATGGAGTTTATATTTGCTTGATTTGTTTAATATCTTGGTAATTGTGGTAAAATGTTTGAAAATGTATTTGTGTTTGGGATTTTAGCCAGTATCTTAAGGAATGGGAAGAGGCAACATCTTCCTACCCCTGCATGAAAGCTTAAAATCTTGTAGTTGGCACAGTCCCCTTTGCAGTGATAGGGCTGATTTCAGTAGGATTTGGAGAATGTCCCTAAATCTGGGGTTCAAAGGACACCTCAAAGCCCTCGCTGCTGTCGCTGCCTCAGTAGCAGCATCTCACAGGTGAGTGTCTCACCTACGTGTGGTTTTCATGGAGGTTGCGGGAGCAGGGGAGGGGGGAAAAACACAGTCCCACTTTTCTCATGTGTCAGAATGAAAGCACACTTCATGCACCTGGTACATTTGTTTTTCATGAAATGAAGCTGTAGTTTTCCACTGAGCTGTGATCACAACAACCCATGCCACAGAGATAATCAAATGGAGAGAGGGAAACTGATGTGCCATTACTGGTACCGCAGCGAGCTGCTGATTGTATTAATTCCTTTTCTGGAGTGAGCTGAACAGAATCAAGATCATATCTTCATATTCCTAGATTTTTTTCCCCTAGGATTGCAATTATAGGGCTTCCACTACACAGCAGACACGGAATTTAATACATTATAACTTGTGAACAAAGAAGGAGTTTTACGCACCCCCAGATCATGAGGAAACCCCGAGCTGGCAACCTTCCTTCAGCTTTTATAGAAAGCCAAAAGCTTGCTGAACTTACTTCATGAGTTCAAAATTCCAAGGAGCATATTTAGGATTCCCAGGCATGACTTGTGCGAACATGTCCAGTTTTTGAAGCCTGAGAAGCTGCAACGAAGTGCCATGTGTGCTTTCTTCACCTGGACAGTAAGGATAACGTTGGCTTGTGGACAACGATAAGCCAACGCTGGAACACAGCCATTTGACAAGGGAGGACACAAGAAACAGAAAAAATGGTGACCCTGGTCTACATTTCAAAGGAGTCAAAAGTTAACCCACTCTAATGAGCATAGTATTTTATTTTTTGTTGGTTTTTTTTGCTTTGTTTTCCAAGATAAAAATAATTTAAATAAATGGACAAATAGATCTGATGAAGCACTTAAATTCAGAGTGACTGATGATAGATACTGCACTGAATTTTGCTTCTCTACTGTAGTGCATCTCCATTAAGGCAATTTCAGCTAATCTCACTATGGATTCATTAATCAAGTGTAGTCAGGATGTCTGAAGGGAGATAATGAGGGGGAAAAGATGGCCTATTGTTTGGATCTTATTCTTCAGCTAGTTATTTTGTTTATCATGCTCCATAATGTTTGTACCCCGATAAATAAGTTCCAGTTGCATTTAGTTATCATAACAGATGACTAGGACATCTTTACTTGCAAATTCAAAAATCATTCCATAAATAGATCAATTAACTTTGTGTTCTCTTTACATCACTTGCCTATACAGATTTCCAGCCTGCAGTATCAGTTAGCAGTGAAATGGAAACAAGGTGGACTGGTGCATTTTAAAATTTCCTCCCTTTATCCAAAGATGCAAGCATCCACGCAGATAAAGTCCCTAATCCCACATCTTTTTCTCTAAGCACTAACATCCTGCAGTATCAGCAGTCCTTAGTGTCTTCCAAAATTTCTCCTCTAAAATGCCCAGGAAAAGATTTGTTCATTTTTTACTTACTTTTTACTCATTTAGGATTACATACTGTATATCTGCCCCACATAAAGCTGTCAGTACGTTACTTAAAAAAAAAAAAAAGATGTTGAGGTTCTAAGAGCCCGGTGGGTTTGGAGACTGCTGAAGATGGGAATGTTTATAAGCTCTGTGATATTAACTGCAGCACTCAACCTCAGGTGACATAAAGCATGCAAAAAAGAACTTTCTGTCAGTTTTATTATTTCTAAAAAGGTTCCCCTTGAAAGAGAAGAGTGACCTTGCTCTGCTGAGCTGACATATGCCACTGAATTAATGGCTAGGCTTTGCTGTAGGGAAGCTTGCAGAAACATTACAACTCCAATGGCTGAGTTTGCTGCGAACATTAATCAGGGGAACCAAGATGATGTATCAAACACTCATTTAAAAGTAATAAAAACTAACTCTCTTTCTGCCCCCCTCCCCCAAGTTTCTTAGAATTAGCTTATTGTTGGTCATTACCTGTTGTCAAGGGTAAGACTGCAGTAGGGCAGTAAAACTCATGTAAGGGCTTTCTGAGGTTTGCTTACTCCTCAGAAAAAAAACAAACAAGCTTTTGGGACGGTCAGGTTTGACCCTGACTTAGAGGTTATTTTTTTAATCTTGTTTTCATCTGGAAGGTCATTTGAAGGAACACCTTGCACTGAACAGCCACATTCCCACCGCCTCTGCCGGAGCATGCTGGTTGCCCCACCGTGGGTGTGCTGCACAGGCGTGGGGGTCCCTGAAAAACTGAGCCCTTGGGGCTCAATTCTTCTCAGCTCCTCTTTGGGCATATGTATTTTTGTCTTCCCTTAAAACAAACATGCTTGTGAGTAATTTCTCTTACACAAGAAATCCAGCCAAACCCTGCAAGGTCAGGACCTAGATGACACATAGCATTATTAAAACCATGCTGTATAAGTAAGCAGGGAAAGGACTTTAATTGAAGCTGCTAAGTGATTTGGTTTTAAAATGTGAGAATTCGTCTGTGAATTCAGACGAATGGTTTGAAGAAGAGGAAGTTTCAGGACAGGGAAGATGTTGGTATTTAAGGGATTAAAGATCAAAGCCTGCAATGCTTACGTAGTGTTTAACCAGCCTTTACTCAGGCAGTGCTCCCCTCTGCTGCAGAGATGGTTTTGTGGAGGGTGGATTTCAAGGCTCATCCCTCGTTGTTTCTGCCCATGTGTAAATGAAGGGTAAAAAAAGGATAGCAGGGAGGTGGAAGTGCACATCATGCCAAATCCTTAACTGTCATTTTCATGGCTCCTCTGAGTTTGTCACACATCCTTAACCTTCTTTTAAAGTCATTTTCTTTTCATGGTTTTGTGTGCCACTGAAAGTCACTTTTAATTAAATGTCATATAAATAATAAAGTCTTAATTACATAATTATTGCAAATACCTGTGTGCACACTCCCAGAATTGGACAGACTGCCAGAAGAGCACTTGGAGTGACTTTTCTCACTGGGAACTGAGAGTGCTCTGCAGCAACTGGGCAGGAACGACAGTGCTCAAGATTCAGGGTCAATGTGCATTTAAAGACAGTGGAGTCAGATCCCTTCCCCCCCCTTGCACATTTTGCAACACTCACTTGCACAAAACTTTCCGAGTGTTAAGACTGGAGTTTGCTAAATTGCTTCCTTATTTAGTCCCTCACAAAGTTGTTTAATCAACACAGCACATTCTTTGCCAGACGAAATTGCCTCTTTGCTCAGATGTCCTACATGGCTGCACCCTTCCAGAGGGAGACTTACAGACCTTGCAAACAATCCCACCCTCGCTTAACTTCAGGAACAGCAGCTCTGCCCTTGCTCTCAGCTGCCCCAGCACCTGCCCAGTGCAAGGTGCCCCTGGAAAGCGCTGGAGACCAGTGTGTAGTGAAACTACCACTTGTTTCTAGTGGTAACTCTGACTGGGTTATTGGGAACTACGTGCCTCGTGTCAGCAGGGATTTTGGCTTGAGGGACCGAGGCTGGTACCAGATAGAGGAACTGATAAAACAGCTGCTCAGTGTTTACTTTGGAGAGCACAGTTTGTTCACCTGGAGGAGTGTTAGGTACGATTAACTCATTTTCTAATTCAGCTTTTCTTTTCCAGTCCTTTTTCACTGTTAAAATGAGGGTGTTTGATCTGAGGCTTCATGGTGGCAGTTGTGTTCAAAGTCCACTTTGCTCCCTTCTTTCCCCACCTCCATGCAGCTACTGAACACCAGGCCATGATAACAACCAGTCTTTTTATAGAGTCATTTTTAAGCCAGTTAAAAATGCCATTTCAGTAGATTGATCTATTTGAGTTACCAAGAACAAGCTGTATCTTTTTTATTGCTTTTGACTGGTGCAGTGCAAGGTTTAGGCCGTGTTTCATGTGGGCTATAAAGTTATATTAATGTGTTGATTAGTGGTCAGAAGTTCTGTATGTGTAACTAATGTGTAAATAGGAAAAATTCCCTGTGGTAGAGAGGTCATGATGTCTTCTCTTTCGTTGCTTCCCTTACCCTTTGGAGAGCTGCTTAATCTTTCATTCAAATTCTCATTCTTTATAAAGAAGTGAGGATTTTTGGTGGTGTTTGGTTTTTGGGGTTTTTTTTCCACAGAACATCCCAAAAGCCATAAATTGCCATCTTGCCATCTGGGAAAGTAGGAGACAATTCTTTTGATTATAAATGCAAGAAGATAAGCTAGCAGAGTGGAAATACTCATCCCTACTTGGTAACTCTTTCATTCTCAGAGTGGTCTCCTCCTTCTGAAGGGACTAGAACCATCAGAGAATAGAAGAAATGAATCAAATCCTGATCTCCACTTATCTCCATCAATCAGAGCAGCAAGAACAGGCTGTTGTCTTGAGAGCTGCTGTGGCTGCTTTCACAAAAGAGGGAAGAAGACAAGTGTCTGTGGCAGTCAAGGAAATTGAGCAACATGCTGAGTTCCCGTTTTATTACTTCCAGTGACCACGTTTGCCCCTATTCAGCTTACATGGTTTGGGTAGTCTAAGGGTGAATGGAAGCTAAAAATTAAAATGCATGGAGGAATTTGAAGAGATTTACTTGTGTGAGAGGGTCAGTACAAAGCCTTTGCAACATGTGGGACTTAAGCAATATTTTGAATAGGACTTGAAGCAAAATATAATGGGCCAAAATTTCTGACTGCAGGGAACCAGACTGCTGAGCAGTGTGAACTGTCCAAAGAAAAATATGGGATTAATATCTCCCATAATGATTATTTAGTAGGATAACTGCAGTCAGTTTTGGCTCAAAGGTTGTCTTTAGACACAGGGAAGCTCTAACTAGTTTGTCACAGACGAGAACTTACTTCTCCTATGATATGTCCTACAAGGGAAGGATGTTTTATAACAAAAAGACAGGGATTGCAGAACCTGCTGTTGTTGTCTTACAATTTGCATACCATACCATATTATTTTCTAGGGAAAATTATAGGCTATTTACCGACAAACCAGACAATCAACTGCAGACTGTCCAAATTTAAATAAACAGCAATTACATAGCACTTACCCTTTAAAAGGATTATTTAAAGTTCCTGGATTTCAGGGAATAAATGATATAGGAGGAAATGGAAGAAGGTTTTCAAATACTTAAATGTATCTTTGATATTTTCTATTATGTTAGTTTGGAATACTGAACAGGAAGAGAAGAAAGTTAATGCATTGATTTATAGAAATTATTTGATCAGTTCCTGTGTGGGAAGACACAGTTGTTTCTCCCTCTGCCCATGCCTCCATTAGATTTTACTGAGCAAATTCATATTTGCTTAACATAGCCCTGAGTAGCTCTTGCATGAATTGAGCCAGAAAAACCACTTAACTTTATAGGATGCTGAATCCTGGTATCAAAAGTCAATAGCATATTTTCTCTTAGTAGGTTTGCATTTACTTTAAAAGCTTCCCTTCACCTGGAAATAAGGCCTGTCCATATCTTCACAAAGTAGGTGTTCCCTGACACTAATGCAGTGACTGACACTACTGAAAGTAATAGTCCATTCCCTTTGCAGCCAGGAGCTCCTAAATCTGCTTTTCGTTATCAGTGTAATGGGGTTGGATACATTTTTAAAAGGTGGTGCCTATTGATTACTTAATGGAAAAAGTTAGTATAGAGAACTGCTGAAGCAGCCCTATTCAGTGCTCTCCAGTGCAGCAGGACCATTATCTAGAACAGTGGAAATCATCCTGTAACCCTTATTAATATTTAATAAGGATGAAGCAACATTGAAGTACACTACAAAATAGCCCAAGGCTCCTGCACATGTAGGATATAAGGTTGTTTCGAGGGTCAAAAAAGAATAACTGATTTCCCTGTGCTCAAGCTGTTTATAGGTAAGACCAACACTGAACAATGTTTTCCCTCTTGTTCCTTTTAAACTATTTCCAGCACATCTGCACTTTAATATACACTTATTCCTACTAGACATACTGAAGTGATGGAATGCAACAGAAAGGTCAGTGTATGTTTAGAGATTGCTGAGACAATTTCATACTTTCCCAATATTGCTGTGAATCCCAGGCTCCTTTCTTCTCCCTCCTGCTCTGTGCTGCAGGGCACATTTGGCTGGGTTGACAAGCTAGTGAAAGGTGTTAATCCTGTCTAATAGAACACTAATCCTCACAGCTGTGTTTTTATATCATAATATTGAGCTAACCCCTTGTCACAGGATGTTCTTCATCTACTTGATGGCAAAGTTCTTTATGGGAATTTTAGATACATTTAAGTGTACAATTAAAATCGTCATTTTCAATTTCACAATGTAAAAACAAACAAATAAACCTCAATATTTAGCCAACAGAGATTTTACAATCAATTAAGAGGAAAGCTCTGTGATTTTTGTATTTTCTTTCTTTTTTTCTCTCCCCTCAACGAATAGTAAATGTCACTTTAGTTATCCAAAAATATTCACAAATCTGGGTCAGTTTCTTCAAATAACCTTTGGCTGGAAATATTTTTCAGGTTAGATATGCCCAGAAATACAGGAGAAAAGAAAAAAGTTATCTTTCTTTTAAGCTACACTGCTTAGAATATGGAGCCAAAATATGGGTACACTTTCCTCTTCCATCTGACTGTCCTCAGGCCTCTCCCACTGCTATGTCCGCACTCATTTTTTGGGGGAGGTGGCAGAGCTGCTTAATAAATAAGTTTGGGAAAACAGGGAAATATATCAAAGAGGGATGTCTCCTTAACTTCTCTGGAAGCAGGTCCATTAATTGTGCCTGCAGTGTGAAGGCAGGCAAAGGAACTGGCTCCCAAACCAGTCCTTTGCTCCTCTTTTGTTGCCCAAAGGACGATCTACCTCTGCTACTTCTGAGGCTGCCTCATGGCAGTTCTTGCCTGGTGGAGAAGACTGGAATTATGTAATAGGAAATCTGGGAGCTCACAAGCCTTTTGAGGCTTGTCAAGTTCCTGGATGGACAGCAAAAGGAGAGCGCTGGAGATGCCGGTGAAGAGTGCACAGTGGGTGCTTTAGAAACCTGGGGGAGATGAAAAGATGACTCACGTGGCTGGGAGTGGGGAAAGAAAGCAATGGAACAAGGAACTAGTTTGGGTGAAATCATATGGGCAAGGCAAAAGGATGAATAAGTACAGGAACAGCTGTAGCCCAGATAGTCTGAAATCACTTAATAAATCAGACACAATGTATTTATTTTGTGACTTGATATTTTAGTTCAGTGTTTTTTTCCTCAAGAGGGGATTTTGAATACTCAAAAATAGACTGAGATTATATTGCCTTACGTATAATCGTGAAGCCTGCTCAAGAACTCTCATACTGCATTGAAGACTTTCATTTAGTATAGAAGAGAGAAGTACTTAAAAAAACCTGAGCCATCCTGGATTTAGCTGTGAGGATTGGTGAAGACATAAGAACAAGCTCTTGAAGATACTGTAGAGTGGATAGATCTCCAAATTCTGGGTGTTATTAGGGCCACACTTAAAGGGACTCCTGACTTGTCATCGGTGCCAATTTTATTCATTTTGCTGCCATGGGCAGTGCAGTGTCAGGCAGCTCTGCCTGGGCATGTCTGACAGGTATTTCTGTATGACCTCACTCCTCAAAATCTGCAGTGCCACTTCCCTGCTTTCCACGTCATTTATCCACATGCAGGAAGAGTAAAAACTAGAAGGAAGTCAGAGCAATCCATTCACTGTCTCTTGTTGCACAGCTCAGGTGATGCAGCTTTATTACGCAAAGTAAAGCTATGGCACAGTGGAAAATTGTACCCATTTATGTTTAAAAATCACCCTTTCTAATTGGAAAATTGGGAAGAAAAGCATGAGGCCTGCCTGATTATTCTGTTATTTACTCCCTCTGTGTGCATTTTGGACAAGATGTATTCACAATCCTCAGAAGTCCTTGCTGGTTCCTGATGGTAAAGAACCATAAATTGTCTCCCCAGCTGCAAAAGTACATTGTATTAATTGCCACAGTTTATACCACCAAACCCACGTCAATTGCTTGTATCCTATTTATGAAAATACCTTTTTTTCAAAACTCATAAACAGCAGTCTTTCTTACCTGCAAATAATGCATGGCTATTTACAAACCTATTATATAAGTAATAAGTGAAAATATAAGTAATAAGTGAAACAGATGTAGAAGAACTCACAATGATGTCCATCACCTAATTGGTATTTGAAGCACTATTGTTTCTCTTACTCATTTTTCTACTTCTGGCTGTACAGTCACAACTTTTTTTCCCCAACAGTCACCTCACAGTTTGTTTCTAGCTGGATGTAGCAGTTCATGGACCACTGGTACGGGATGGATTTTTGACACCAACAGTTTTAAGTTTGACAGTTTTAAGTTTTAGTAACAGAGCAAAGCAAAACCACCACCAGTAAGTCAAGGTTTGTCTTCTCTTCTTTTACAGCGCACGAGCAGCTTTGGAAGCTTCGACCGTTTCAGGCATCACTCAATATCAAAGACAGATGATTCAGCTGAGGTCTGTAGAACGCAAAGTTTAAATTTCTGCTGTTCACTTTCCCATGAGAGTTATGCAAAAACACTGGGAAGCTATTGTGTAAATTTTACAGTGGTGAGAACTTTCCTCGTGTACCTGCATCTGTCTGAGTGATTGAGGCCTTGACAAAACGAAAAAGAGAATCACACCTAAAGTTCAGCACTTTGATGTGAAAATTAGAAACAATTTATTAAAAAAACCCACAAAGAAGTGCACTTCACATTGGTGCATGCCCAAAGTAACCAGCACTTTACAAGTAACCCACAGATGTCTCACTTTTGTTTTCAAGACCTCTGCAAAAATTGCCTCAATTCTTATTTGCATTAGGGACAATAAATAATGGGAAACGACATTTTCTACCATAAAATATATTTTCTTTCTGTCATTCACACATAGAGTATTGTGCTGCAAACCTGTTTAGGTACACAGCTTCCAAGGAAAATGGCCGTGACTGAATTTTGTCATGCTACCTGTGTTAGTGCCCTTAGTATTTCCCTGTAATTCCTGCTTCATTATGCTGCATTTTATTTTTTGCGGCGAGTTATTGCTTACTTTTTGATTTCAAAACAGATATCTGAGCTGGAGACTATAAGTGACATTGGGGAAGCAGTACAAACCAAAGCAGCAAACAATGGAGGAAGCCTGAGTAAGAAGATGAGAGCCATTTCACTTACCATGAAGAAAAAGATGGGTAAAAAATACATCAAGGCACTCTCTGAGGAGATGGTAAATACAGCCTAAGGGCCTTGTGTTTGTTGAAAATACATGAGAACTAAACATATTTTGTGCATTTTTTCTGTTCATATTTCAACTGTCCTCAGTTGTGACAAACCATAAAAGCAGGGTAACAACACATAATGAATTGAGCCAGCTTTTGGTATGTACCTGTTCTTTCATGTGCATTTTAGTGTAAACACAAATCACATAGTAAGGGCCCAAGAGTCACAGGAGTTTTACACCATTTAATTTTGCTTTTTCCTCAAGGAACATTTGTATGAGCATGTGTGTATGAGCATGTGTGTATGCGCACAAAAAAACCTCCTCATGTGGACACAGGGGAGTATTGGTTGGACCCCATCATCAGTCTGATACTCAGTTTACAAAAAGCTTGATTAGAAGACTTTATCTTCCAATACAAGAATTATTTCTGAAGTCCACTTTGTAAAGGTCAGCCAGCATCCTAGAGAATTCTAACTCATATGCCTTATCTCCTTCTACCTTATCTAATCTTAGCGAAACTATCTTTATTAAACACAAAAACCATAATCTTGCACATACTGCAAACCCTGTTTTCTCAGTAAGTTGTGTCAGTAAGTTACAAATTTTAAATACATAAGGAAAAAAACTTGTCACACTTAACAATCCTAAAAAAATATATAGCTAGTCTGCATCCTATCCCACATGTGTCAGTATCAAGAAGGTAAGTAAAATAAATGAGGAACCTCACAAGTAGAAAATAATGGTTTCACAGGATACCTTTAAATAGTTTTTGGAGGTCCAAGACAAGGATCCGTATTTCATTAGTTTAGTTTTTTTTATTTTCTAAAACACAATCAATGATCTTTATATTGTATTTTTATATTTACTTTCTGCACATTTAAAGCAACAATTCCCATGACAGAAATTCAATGGATTATCTGGCTGGACACACATGTAGCATGATCTCCATTCCTGCAGCAGATAATGACAATCAATAGCAGCCTCCTGATTAATCTGTGGGTTATGTTGCTGGCTGGTGTAACAAGCACAGTTCTTGTTGAAAACCACTATAATTCTTCATTTTGGTGCTCTGCCTGGTGTGTACCCTTATGGGGCTCTGCCTCATGCAAGCACTGTTATCTTTGCTTCACTTCATCATCAGACTGGCAAATAACTAGTTTTTCCCCAAATACAATGTGCTGAAGGAAGTTTCAGCTGCATCAGGATATCACATACACTGGCAACACAACGAATTCTGCTGAAAAATCCCTGCCTTTGAAAGACCCTCCCTATTTCATTTATCCGTTACATCGCCTCTAATTTAAATGCGACTGAAATATGGATCTTATTGTTTTGGACAGGCTGTGATTCCTGAGGTGTGATTTATTGGTGTAAACTCAAGGGGCCAATTTCATACACCATTAGACTTTGTGAGAGAAACATGCACCTGTTAATTCTGAAATGCGCTGGATTTTGAGGCCAGGGTGTATGTTGGGCAGTGTGGTGAGCACGGTGCTAGAACACACCAGTGCCCTAGGTGTGTGCAAGCTGTCCCCAGCCTGCCACCAATCAACCACCATCTTCAGGAGTTCAGTGTAAAACGCAGCTGTGTCAGCCAGCTCCTCACCACCTGCTTTCGGAATTGAGCTTTATATTTCCTTCTCTGAGACAAGCAGACAAAATCTTACCAGGCTGCCTACAAATTTCCTGTTACAAGCTTTCACCTCTCCCATGGTGTGCTGCATTCTTGCTAGCTTAGTTGTTTGAGCAGGGATGGGATGAAGTAAGTGGGACAGAAACATGACAGGGAATTTCTCCAGGATCATAAAATACTAGGGGGTGATTGTTGGGTATGGTTAGTACCAGGCATCAACTTCTAAAATGCTTTCTCTCACAAAGTAGTTCTTAATAAAGTGCAATGATGAGCTAATCTCCAATGATGCTTTAAAACAAACAAACAAATATTTCTCTAAAATACATTTCTTTGGGGTTAACATTTGATTTTTGTGTTAAAGAATGAAGAGGGAAAAGATGACAATGATCCTGGTGGTGGAACGCACACTGAGAAGGTCTCCCTAAAAACCAGTGACTCTTTGGAAAGTCTCTATAGTCTGAACAGTGGCCAGAGCTCATCTAGTAAGTACAAGACACCTATACTTCTTATTCAGTCACTGGATCAATATAGTTATTGCTTATGTCTGTGGACTCAGAGCTGGTGATATGATGGTAGAGAGTTCTTCATTCTGGCAGACAAAAGTAATTTGGTTAAATGAGTAGCAGCTAGGGTAGCTATACCTCTCTCCAGAAAAAAAGTTTAGTGTTTATAAGAGTGGAAATGCTAACTAAGAAAAAAAAATAGCATGAATTATAGGGGACATTGCTGGTATATATGCCATAAATTTTTGTGCGGTTATCACTGCTATAGTGCTGGGTTTGCAGTCACTGGGTATAGCCACACAAGCATCCTCTCCTGGTGGACTGGCTGTGAGTTCATCCTTTGCCCTGGAGATGTGAGGCAGCCAAAGTCTCTCTGAGATGGTGGAGGATGTGGGTCTGACCTGGAAGCTTTGGGACATGATGCGGAGAGACACAGCCCACCTGAAACCCACTGAAAACCCTCCCCCATTAGGGTGGTCTTAGTCAGACAGCAGAGGAGTCTCTGATGAGAAACGTGCCTCTACCTCTCTCTGGGTTGCTCTGCTGTGGACATTTGCTGGGTGGCAGGCCACAGCTGTCCCTGGTGACACTGCTGTGCCACCCTGCAGGCACCACCCGAGCCCTGAGTGCAGACTGGAGCTGCAGTCCAGACCATTTGCACTTAGAGTTAATCTGGCCCTGAGATGGAACTGTGCACTTAAGTAATCACCTCAAACAAAACCATTTTTATGACCATTTTCTGTGACGTGATTTGTGAAAATCGTATATGGGAGTTTACTTCCAACACATTGCTGCTCTTATCTAAAAACATATTTGGATGGGATATTGCAGAGCTTGCTCAAATTTGCTTGAATTACTCTGCTGATATTTTATTGCTCAACTTGGATAAAATGACAGGCAGAAATGTTGATAAGATTAAAATTTCCCTCTGCAATGCAGGTTCCTTTGATGTTTCAGCTAGCTCTGGAATGAAATAAAATAACTTCTACAGTACTTGTTTTCATTTCTCTGAATAAACAGGAGAAGTTCAGCAGAATTAATTCCCTAAATTGCACTTTTAGGGTACATTTTATTAATCTGCAGAGGTAATATTTCAAAAAGTCTGTAAGTAAAATGTGTAGTCTATTAGTATCATCACCAGAAAAAGATTACTGTAGGGAAGATATTAATGAAAGATCTCCTACCCATTTTCTTCTGTCTCTTGTAGCATGATTTTTATTGAATGTAGTTATCCTGGACCGTGTCAAACCCACACAGAATACCCTCTGATTCTGTGGTTTTGAACACCTTCCTCTTGGCTGCTGTGCAGAGTTGCATGTCTGGGCATTTGGTGCAGGGATCTCTCAAGCTGCCTCTCTCCCAGGTGGGGTGACCAGCTGCTCCGATGGCACGAGCAACAGGGACAGCCTCCGGTTTGACGACGAGGTCCCCTACAATGGGCCCTTCTGCGGCCGAGCCAAAGTCCACACCGACTTCACACCAAGTCCTTATGACACTGACTCGCTGAAAATCAAGGTAAGACAACCACCAGGGTTCCTTCTTTCCCACTAGCAATGCCAGGGGAACCTTTTTTACATGTAAATACTACATTTAATAATGAATTTTTAACTGCTTAAGCATGTAGAACACTCTAAAAGCAAGGCTGATCTGGTCTCACAATGCTTCTGTAAGGACTTAGTTCAGACAAGGCTGCAAAGCCAAGTGCTGCTAAAGGCTTTTTAAGGCACAGATTCCAGGTAGGAATCTCTTCATGGTATCTACCTACATAGCCCAGTCTTCCTCAGAGTAAAATACATGTTGCTTCCCACATTCAAGGTCTACAGTAAGAAAGAGTACAGTCTCATGGGATGTGAAGTTGTCTCCCCAGCTTTCTAAGTCACAATTAGGATATATCCAAAGCTCAGTGGCACCCATTGCCTTTAATAAAAACAGCTTGCTTTTCCATTAAACTTTTTAAGCCTCCCTTTGAACTATGAACTTTCTTCAGCCCAGACATAGCAGGGGTATCTGGGCTGTGTGAGTGAGGAAGAAGAGCAACAAACAGGGGCCCAGCTGAACATTACTAAAAAAAGCCCACCCCTTCAGACTACTCATGTCTGTAATCTGGATTTCTTTCCCTCTTTGTAAATACCTTCATATCCAGATCATATTCACATTTCAGACTCTTTTCTTCTTCCCAGCTTCTTCTTTTTGCCAAATCCTCACCTGTATCTCACACAGACTTGCTCTCCTCCTCTCTGGCCTACATGAGACCTGTTGTTCTGCTGGTACTTGCAGCCTTCAGCACTTGCCCTCCACTTCCACCCACATCTAGGGCATTTCTTTTAATACAGGGTAACTGTCTCAACTATTTAACTGGTCTTGAAATGGCAAATATCTGCTTGCTCATGCAGGTTTCTTTTTTAGTCACTAGGGCGGTGTATTTTATACTTAGGGTTGAAACCCCCTATATTTACCACACAAAATTTCGGTACCCTGAATCTGAATTCAAAGTGCATCTGCAGCTTGGCTTGGAGCCGCTGCCTAATCCTGATCTGCATCCACGCCCGAAGCTCCTCAGCCTGCACGAGTTTATAGAATGACATGTGCTTACAGAGCTTTAAACAAATTTTTTAGTTTCCATTTCAAATGTGCTCACAGCTCCGAGCCCCATATTCTGACTAAACCAGGTCACCAGCTCACAGTCAATTTTGTACTCGGGTTTGTACCAAAACTAGGGTGACCACTTGACTTGCTGGTCCTTGACCAGACCAGAAAAGATATAAGTCTTGGAGCTGTGAACACATCTTAACAAACTGGGTTTGACTTCTAACTTTGTAATAGAATCCCAAATAAGCAGGCATTTGTTGGATAACTCTTCAAAGGCTTTCAACATTTTTCTGTGACTTGTGCCAAGAAGAGAGGGCTCATTTTTGAGGTCCTGGGAGCAAGTTGTGCAGGGTGCATGACTTTGTAAGAGCCTTTTTACTGTGAGAATTACTCAGAATGACCGTTTTGCTGAGCTGAGACCTTAGTTCCCACTGTGTGGCTATGAACACTTTTACCAAAAAGCCCTCTTGAAGTAGCTGTGTTGTCACCCTTTTTAGCACTCATATTTGTTAAGGGAGTTAAATGTTTTTTATTACCTTTGAGAAATGTAGTCAGTTTTTTTTTACTGTAAAATGGGTAAGAGTCCACCTTTCACGCAGATCACCTATCTGTTTTTGAAGACCCTTGAGAGGCTAGATAATAAGATTATTCTGTAAATGCTTTGGCACATATTTTGAAAATAACCTTACAGTAATCCCTTGCTTTTTGCCAAATCTATGCCCACTGCCCATGACAAAAGTTAATTGCTGATGAAACCCTATCCCTTTCCAGGGACCAAGTGAAGCACAAAAATAGTGAGAGGGGCTGCTTATGCTCACCTCTCCTTTGCAAAGGTTTGGAGAAAAGGACTAGCTCCATTTTCTGTAAATATTTTCCTGGGATTTTATAAAAGCAAAGACACTAAATCTAGGTAATTAAAAAAAGTTACTTTGTACTGACTAGTGCTGGTTTTGGTCCATAGGGGAAAAACTGCATATAACAAACCAGAGGTATAAGGAGTGGTGTGCTTTTCTTATCGTTCTAGAAAGGAGACATCATAGATATCATCTGCAAAACTCCCATGGGCATATGGACAGGCATGCTGAACAACAAAGTAGGAAATTTCAAGTTCATTTACGTGGATATTATCTTGGAAGAAGAAGCTGCACCCAGAAAAATAAACCCACACAGAGGAAGCAAAATGACCAAGCCAAAAACATTGCAAGAGCTCCTGGAATGTGTCCACCTGCAGGTCAGCCAATGCATTTCCCAGCTCTATTTGAAACGTTCCCTTTCTGTGCACTCAGGTTTGAATGTCATTTACAGGCAGGAGGAGAAAGGCAGGTTTCAGCAGTTTTGATGGCAGCAAAGCAAAGCAAAGCAACCTTGTGTCTGTCTTTTATCTGATGTGAGTGGCTTATAGAACTGCATTTTACCTCATTATGTGGCTGGGCTATGAGAGTCCACTCAGAGAGTAATGCTGGTGACTTGTCAGGTCAGCCTTGACTGCATTTGTGTCCCTAAGCATAGGAGATACGAGGCTGTGGACACTTCAGGGACAGGGCTGCAGTCTGACTCCAGTGCCAAAATTGAGAAATTGTGTTCCAAATTTCTTGTGATCTTTAGGGAGCAATAGTGTTTCTGCACTGTGCTCAGGTTGCTCCTCTCTCTCTCTCTGCAACCCCAGATCTTGACTGAGTGTCAAAGTGTAATGAGGTCATGATTTACAAGTTACATTTTTAATAAGGGTAATTGCTTCGCTGCTGATGCAAACACTCCTTTCCCTGGAGCACGCACAGAGGTTTGTACTGAGTTGACACACAGCTCAAGGGGACCATGTGTGACACAGCAGGGCTGAGCGCTCCCTCAGCTTCTCCCCTTGCTTGTATCGAGGGGCTCCTCCTGTGCAAAGGCAGAGCACTCCTTTCCTCAGAGGCCCTCCTGGGTTCAGTGTGGGAGACACTCATGGAGTGACCCACAAAAGTCCAGACACTCGGCAGATTAAATAATTTCTGACAGAGCTCTGCCCTGGTCCTGTTTGCTGCTGGGCTGTGCGATGGAGTTCAGGCACAGATGCTGGCATGGCCAGGAGGACTCCCAGGCATCTCTGCCTCTGTCCCTTCTTGCTCTCCTCCTCTGCCAAAGGTGAGTCCACTGGACTGGAGAACGGAGCCCATTTCAACCTGGCCAGAAAGTAAAAGTGTAATTGTGCCTATTCCTCCACTAAACATAGTGCTTGTTTCCATGAAAGAATTTGCTTGTTTCTTTTTGTAGGAATATGCCTCAACCCTCTTGCTAAATGGCTATGAAACTCTAGAGGACTTAAAGGATCTACAGGAAAGCCACCTGATTGAATTAAATATTTCAAACCCAGAAGACAGGGCAAGATTTTTATCAGCGATTGAAAATCTCCAGGACTGTGACAGTAAGTGTTTAAGCTTTGTTAAGAGTCATATGCACTAGTATCTCAATCAAAACAGAACTTACTTCAAACAGCTCCAGTAAAGAATTTTCTTTAATGTTTTAAACAACATTCTGCAGAAAATTACAGATTTTTTTTTCTCCCCTCACTTCATCCCACATTTAAATCCTTATCCAAATTAGCTTTTTTTGTAGGAAAATATTGTGAAAAAATAATATACTCTAATAGGTGGTTTGCAGTCTTCTCTCAAAATTAATCTAACTTGTGTTTCTGGTGAGCTTCCAAAAGCTGAACATATGGGAGGTGTATATGCACTTGCATTGATCCCCATTTTGTTTTCTTTCCTTGTTCCTTTCGTGGGGAGTGGAAAAGCTAGGATATGGAACAGAAAAAACTTTTCTCATGATATTTTAATGATACTTCCAGTCTGAATTCGAATTTTAAAAAATTTATGTCAATTTATTAGAAACCACGGCTAAGCGTCTACTTAATCAGACACTCAGCTAAAACAGGAGGTGCTTTTGTCTTCGTTAACATTTGTGCATACTCCCCCTATGCTGGCAGTCATGTCATCAGAAGTGCTCTTCCTGTTGAGAAGCACAGGAAGGAGAGAGAAGGAAAAACAATGTCTTCCTGGGATATTTTAATATCAATTTTTGTCAGGCATCCACTTATTATCTCCTCAGTATGTAGGCAGCTTTCCACTTTTTTGCTGAATGTTTGGGCTGTTTTTGGAACCCCATTTGTTCATTCAGTTGTTCCTGTTCTTACTCAGTTTCCAGGGAAAGCTAAGGCTCTTGCAAACATCTTGGAGTGGCATTAGAAAGGTTTTCTTTGCCCTCCAGGTTCAGAAGTTCTTTCTGGTCTACAGCTTTGTGAGATGACAGGTTTGAAAAGAACTGTTGAAGGGTTGTCTATGTAGAAGCAATGATTGAAAGAGTGAATCCAGAAAAAAAAAAGGTTACATTTTGCAGGAGTTTTATTGGAGGGAATCTACCTGAAAGTCTTCTGAAAATGTATTTTCTGAGTAGCGTGCATTCTTTGTGGGAACCAGCCTTGCTGCACTTTCTGCACCTTTTATTGTGAATGTTTTTCAATATTTACAACCAGAAAAATAGAAAAGAAAAATGCTAGACTGTAATTTTGCAGTTTTGCACAAGTGTGAAAGCCAAACTGAAACACAATGGTTTCTAACAGACCACACGAGAGCCAAACTATTCTGTAGTGGTGAGAATATGGTTTGTTACTTATATTTGCTGGGTAAGAAAAAAGCAGAGCAAGCAGCTGTCAATACTGAACCTTTCTTCTGAAGGTGTCTTAACCCTTAATGTTCTACATACACCTGTGCAAGGACCAAACCTGACAAGGTCCTTACATGTCCCATACACTAAAAAGAAATAAATTTACTTTTATTACCCAAATCAGGTTCTTCCTACATTGGCAGCATAGGATTAAGTCACTTCTCCAGGCAAAACAGTGTCCTTGATGTTATCTGCATGGTAGTCTAATAGTTCAAAATCTTGTAACAGTTCTGGGAATAATAACATTAAATGTTATAAAGTGGTCCATGCTTCAAAATCAGGGATGACACTGCAGTCTTATTTTAGGAGATGATATGAATGTTTGTTTCACGTGCACTTTAGATAGGTATAGCAAATCTTTCCAGTACTCAAATACGATCAAATAGTTTTCCCAGAATTTATGAATGTTCACAGGGACCACAACATCTTTTTGTTTCATACCAGCTACAAGCATTCATTTAAGTCTAGCTGAGTTTTGTAAGACTCATCTATATTTTAAGGTAAGCCATGAGTAAATACTGTCCTAGTTTGATTCTTGAATCCTTGCTTTGTCTGGTTGCAAAAGGATCAGAGCATTTATCACGTGACTGGTAGGGACAGAATTGAACAACCTGTTCAAGGAAGGAGGATACTAAAGACCAAAATGGATAGAAACTATCTGTTAAGTTGTTATAACGAGAGATAGGGCGTCAAGATGATCTTGGGGATAAGCTCCGCATGAGTCTGACGTCGTACGAATCATTTGACCTCTTTGTCCCTCTGTCAATCAGATTGGAAAATTGGGTTGAAAGAGCTGGGTGCTACTGTGAAAGTGAATTCTGCATCTGGACTGAACTTTCCTGGTTCAATATTTTTTTTTCTCCTAAATGGGCATGGCTCAGTCCAGCATAAATGATTTTTTAATTAAAATTGATTTTGTGCATTGCTTAGAAGTGAGCTGCATAATTACCCACAGCTACAAAGTAATCTGTTTACCGGCCAAGAGTATTCTAGATAGAATTACAGCACTTTCTGGGTAAAAAGTTCACTTTTTTTTTTTAATAAGCTTTATGAAAAAATAAGCTAAGGCCATAGACTGTATTTACTGTTCTATGCCTGTCTTTCTCGCAGAGCTTGGAAGACTTCCATGTCTCTGCATTCCATTCATGCTTCCATGAAGCACGTGTTTGATTAATGGATGGAGTGTCAGTATGGCCCAGAGTTGAAATACAAGGGTTTCTGAGTTTTTGTGACTCTGCTATTATTCAGAACAGCCAAGTGTGCTGGAACATAGCCTCATTTTACTAGATCCTCCTATAAATGTAATAAAACAAGATCTCATATTTCTTTAATGTGAAATCTGATCTTGTGAGATGTCCAGAGGTTTTTACAGAGTTTTTGATTTATTTTTCCTTCCTTGGCTTTTTCCTGACATTTATTGTATGTTATACTAAGTAATTTCTTCATAACACATACTTGTGGTGTATAATTCATTTTGCAGAATAAACATTTATTGAGTTTTCTAACCGAAAGACCTGCAGCAGTAGTTTCCACATTATATGCTACTTACAGCCATGCAAAATATAAGATATCTGGCAGTGTCATTTTTTTAATCTGACATTTGATTTAGACCTCAATGAATCTGAAAGAAAAAATTTTACCCATCTTATGCCATGAATTTTAAAAAGTAATTTTTATTTACCAAATACTACCACATAGCGTTTTTTAAGCAGATTTTTCTTCCTAGTATTGCTCTATGTTCTTTCTAACTTTCCTGAGAGTCCAGGCCCAAATTCATCATCTTCAAGTACTTCATGCAGCAGGGTTATCCTAGAACTGCAAGGACTTGTAAGCTCCTCATGACCTTTCCCCCCTTCTCAGATATAGTTTTAGATTTTCTAGAAGTTGGTCAGACCTATATATTTGGGGCAAAATTCTTGGTTTCCATGAATTCATGGCTGTGAGGAAAAAAAAAAAAGCTTTTTCATAAAGTATTTCTTAATAACTTTCCATTCTTCTCCCAGATGGCTTCTAGACAGGAGATGGATGTCTGTGCTTTTGTAGGATGCTATTTTTAAAGCGAAGCAGTTCCTGGATGGTTAATGAATAAAGTAATAAAAGAAGTTTGGAACTTCTTTTCTTGACCACTTCCCAGGACACACATTCCTGTGTGTGCAAAATAGGCTTGATTCTCTTCTCACATAGATGATTTAAATCAAGAGGTTCATCCCTGAAGTCCAGTGAGTTACACTAGTCCGAAGCTATTCTGAGCTAAAGAAAAATTAGACTTCACTGGATATATGCATACAGTTCATTTTATGGAAAAAACCCCAAAAGGTGAACATGTGCGATTTGGAGGATAATATTTTACACTTACCTCCCCAAATCCATTTCCTCAGCTTACTTTTCATATTTAAGCACAGAGCATACTCTAAATTCCACTACTAACACCAGATAGGGTTTGTTCTTTATTTATCGTACGTGGGCAGCAAGATAGGAGATAGATAAGGACACGACTTTCAGTTCTCAGTCACATTCCTTACGTGATAATCTGGCACCAAGGGTGCCGTTTCATACTGGGCAGTCCCTTTCGATACATGGGATCACAAAGTATCTTGTCAAGGTCAAACAGTGCTCAAAGACAATCTCCCCTTCTGTACTGTGGTACAACTCATTGGCCTGGACATAATATTGCCAGATTTCCCAAGGAAGCTCATCCTTCCATGAGTATTAGTATTTTTCACCTTTTTTTCAGGCACATCTGTTTGCTTCCAGATTTTAGATTAAAAAAGAAGCTTCTCATTTCTGTTTTTACCACAAGTTCTCACATCAGTTCAATAACTTTTACCTCCCACAAAAGCTATGCCAGTGATTTCAGTGAATGCAATATTTTAATTTGCATATCTGTAAATACCCACAAAATATTTAGTCTTTTGAATGCCCAAAGTATTGCACAAACCACTTCAGGTTTCTCTGTGTCTTTTTCAAGAGTTATTGCCCTTTACTGCTTCAAAATGATCCTGAGTTTGATGCTTTGTGAATTCTCATTGCATTTTGACACTTAGATGGTCTAACTGGTACAGGTGATACATAGCCTGTGTGCATACATTGGAGGTCTGGCTTCATCCTCCAAGGCTCACTTTGTTCAGTGGGGCCCAGTGACAGGACAAGGAGCAGCGGCCATAAACTAAAACACAAGAAGTTTCGGCTCAACTTGGAAGAACTTCTTTACACTGAGGGTGGCAGAGCACTGGAGCAGCTGCCCAGGGAGGGCATCGAGTCTCCCTCTCTCATTCCAAACCTACCTGGACACATTCCTGTGTCACCTACTCCAGGTGACTCTACCTTGGCAGGGGAGTTGGACCAGATGATCTCCAGAGGTCTGTTCCAACTATCCTGTGATTTTGTGATTCTCTTTAGTTATTGAGAGGTGCTGCTCAGTACGGCACCGCTGCACCTCCCAGGAGGGCAGGCAAGTGACTCAGCCTGAAGCATAGTGCTGCTAGCTCAGTTTTTCTGGACAAAACTAACAAAGGCAAACTCTCAGAGGGCACACTCATGAAGTTTGGTTTGCTCTTGGGTGACCTTCTTTTTGTCCAAGACAAAATCCAAGCCTCCTGCCACTCATCTGGTTTAAACTGACATAACCACACAGGAGTCAGTGTGACCTCTGTGCATTCTTGAGGTGAATTCCCTTAAACCCAAGCTTAAAGTGCTTCCCTAATCAGGACGTTAACCTCATTAGAAAGGGGAAAAGTGCTGGTGAAGGAAAAAAGAAATCTACCCTTGCACGTGCACATCTAAGTCACTGAATAACAAAAACTCATTTTAAAGGTCTAAATAGTGAGCAAGATAAGAGATGCATCACACATCTCTTACCAAGGCTAAAGGCCTCACATTTTTTTCAGAAGTCTGAATATAATCCTACCGTCTAAAGGAGTACTGGAATATATGTGTCAAAATGATGCATATCTTGGGCTCTTCTGGCCATATCATAGACAACAGTGACTGAGAGCCATTTATCTTATGTGAAACTGCTTTACTGTAGAAAAATGATAGGACTTCCATTTGTTGATAAGATAGTTATTTCTGATGATTCCGCAACATCTAACGGCAGTTTAATTTTATCAATTCCTGTTTTCTGTGCAGCGTAGCTTTCTTCTGATGTCCAAAAGATTAAGGCAGCAAACTTACCTTTCCTAACGTGGAACTTGAGCATGTACGTGTTAGAGAAAGGACTTAAGCAGAACGGAATAGAAGAGCCAAAAGCTTAAAAAAAAAAAAAAAAAAAAAAAAAAAAAAAAAAAAAAGTTGCTTTGCTTTTCTCATGAAGCAATATCTAAAATTGCATGCTATGTATATTTATAATACTCAGCATCCTGTTCAAGTGGTTTAGTAGTTACTGCATAATATTTAAGGCTGCTTTAAAGAGCAAAAAAAGCCACCAAAGTTTGCTTTCAGTCTTTTCTTCATAAAAATGGAGGGGGAGGGGTGTTCTTCAACTTTTTCTGCTTAAAATGAAAAATAGAAAATATAACTTTTTTACTGTCTCAAATACCTGAATACTTTCAGTTTTCAGGTAAGAAAATTGAACTGGTTTTACAGGAAGTTTTACATACATGTATGTCTTCTAAACAGAAATTTCTTATTTTCCTAACTGACCTAAATTCAGATTAAAAAAAAAGAAATCTCAGTTCTAGGCTCATCTGTGCATTTTTCCCTGAAACACACTAGGGAGACATGTTTAAAAAAAAATTAGGATCTGTTGTTCACGTAAGAACTGCTCAGATTATCTAGACAACCAGTTACAAGGCACTAATACAGTGACTCCGACTGCATTTTCCTTTTAATCCACTGGTTACTCGGTCTTCTTGCCATTGTAAAGCAAACAAAGTGGATGGAGGCTCCTCTCTGACCTTGAAAATGTAAACAGGATTAGCACTTTCTAGGTCAGTGCTTGCCAGGGCAGCAGATGATGCTGGAGCAGCAGATGAAAAGGCAGCAAGCGGCATTAGGCGGCCGAGGGGATTAGGGGGAAGCGGCAGGGCAGGAGGGCTCCCAGTGCTGCACAAGACCCGGTTCCCCTTGCCCTGGTGGGATGGTGCTGCGAGCAGCTCCAGACACACTCAGGACAAGGCTTTACAGGGGCATCGCTCTTATTTGTGCTGAAGTACTTCTGTCGCTGCCAGTAGCAGCGGGAATACCTTCACCGGTGTGATGCCTTTGTAATTCCTTCCTGACTTCAATCAGAAATCAATTGGACCCTACATGATCAAATATTTTCCCTGCGAAGAGAGAGATAACATTTGACATGACAAACTGTGTTCTGTAAAGTGAGAAAGAGATCAAACAGTTACAGATATCAATTAAATCTGCTGCAACGTGTACTCTTTCATGGAAGTGCAATTAACCATTAATTTATTTGGGAACAAGGTGGAACTTTTATTCCTTGGAAAATATTTAAAGTAATATTTTTTTATTATTCTTCTAAATACAGCTGGTTATACCTATGCCCTCAGAATTTATTTTAAAAATTACTAAGTTGAGACTTGGGATTCTTTTCTTCAAAAATCAGATTAGCTTTTCAATTTATTTAGGCAATTGGAAGTTAGAAAATATTAAACAGATTGAATCAGGCCAAACAAATGTACAATACTTCCCTCAAGACCGCAAACTGTTTCTCAATATATCAAAATGCTTTGTGAAATAAGCTTGTTGAAATCTCACACAATGAAAGGGGTCTCAGTTTTCAGTTTCCAGCAGTTCTCTGAAATATTTCTATTCACTCTAAAAGAGTGAAATATTTCAGTTTTTCATTTCTAATTTAGTCTTTGTTATTCAGTACAAGATAAAAAAATCTAATTTAAAATCCTTCCCATTTTACCAGAAGTTATAATTTCCAACTGAAACCAAAGTTGGCATGAATGTTCTTTGTGGAAATTTTAAAATTCTAAGAACTAAAATCGATTTAGATTTTGACACAGCACTAAATCCTTCATATCTTAGGACTTCCATTTGGCCTGAACTTGAATTGAGACAGTTTAAATATGACTAAAGATCCAAAGCTGACTGTTTAACCATGGAGTAATGAATGAAGTAAAAGAAGCAAACTTTCTTTGCAAAAGCAAAAAGGTAACATTTTTCTGAAGGGCTGAAAATCTGGAGCAAAACCATCTGTCTCCTCTGTGTTCCCTATACCTTGTTCGGAAAGCCAGACAGAGTTGGAAGTAAAAGTACAGCTACAGGAGGTTGATAACAGCGCAAGAAAAAAAGTAAGAAAGGGAGAGATTTATATTTTATAGCTTCTTTTCTTAAGAAACTTACTGTGAGTAAACATGTACTTCACAGCCAGAAAACAGGAAGAGGAAATTTTAAACCAGTACATATTAGTCATGAAATACATGTATGTCCTGTCTTGCTGAGCTTTTCTTGAGAGGTCTGTTGATACTGTCACTGTCCTCCAGATTTTTGAATTTGAATTTGAACAGATTAGTCATACTGCAGCTAAACAAGGACAAATTATTTGCAAGATAATTTGCTTCTACTTAGTTATGGAACAGTGTTCAAAATCATACAGCAGAAGTTAGGCATCTTAGCTTCCCCTGAGGTGTCTGTGTTTTGGAAAATAACCTTCTGCATATCAAGCTAAGCTTAGGCAGTTTCCATCAGCCACCCACTCCTGCCTAAAAGCTTTAGAAAAGCTCGTTACCACATCTGTGTGCCGAGCACTTCTGAAGGCCAGCAAGTTCTCTCTTCCTGCAGAGGGCACATCAGATGTTGGGGCTTGCATTCAAAAGACACAGATCCATAGTGCAGTGTGTTACAAACAAAGCACTGTGGGCTCCGTGATTAATTCAGGGAGCAGGCTCTGGGATGCACAAGCACAGGAGAGGGAAAGGTTCCATCTCTGCTGTGGGCACGGTGACCACGTATGGTGAGTGCTGCATCCGTGCAGAGCCTGAAGGACCTCAGCATAAAGCATCAGGCCAAAGCCTCCAGCATTCATCTCTGAGAAACACCCAGAAGGAAAAGAACAACCTCAATGTCAACTCAGATGTTACACTCGTGTAATCATACTTTTAATTCTCTGATGCTGAGGTTTCTGTTTCTGAGAGACAGAAGATATTGATGTAGTCATGTGTAGATTACCAGATCTGTTTCCAAAGTTCTTCAACATCAGTCATGCTGCTATCTCAGCTCTTTCCCAAGGTACTTATATTGACAATTTTTTCTTTCTTTTTCTGTTCTTTCTAGTTGAACAACAGCAGAAAAGTGAGGATGGCCAGGAGACACAGAACTTGAGTCCTCACCAGAGCTTTGACAAATCACAGTTAAATGACTGTCCAAGAGATTCTGGCTGTTACATCTCATCGGAAAATTCAGATAATGGTAAAGAAGAAGCAGACCCAGAAGCCCTGTCTGACATGGTGCAGTCAATAACAATCAGTGAGTCAAACTGATTCGGTCCTGCTGCTTTTCTGCAGATTTTCCGAAAAGACAGTCACATTTGTCAGTATGATGGCACAGAAGCACAACACAAAATATTCTCAACACTGAAAATCTACTTTTGTTTGATTCATGATGCTCTAAACAGATTAATATGTGGACACTTGAAAGCTAAATGGCAGTTGATAATAAGAATTTCTTATGTTTTCTTTTCAATGAATCCACAGGTATTTCACTGAAAAAGTTTATACAAAAGTATTTATAAATATTTGTACAGCGAATGCATCTTCTATGATAATAGAAAATTTTTTTAGGTAGTGGTTCATAATCTGGAGATGTTATTTCTAGAACTGTCCAAAATGTAAATATTGTACATATTTATTTTAAAAATATATGGATTAATCACACTGTCTGTATTTTCAGGTGTGTTTTGCTGATTTATGTACAGAATATATTTTCATTGATACATCATCATAACAAAAAGGTGGATACAGTCACATCCTACTTTGAAAAGTACCAAGCCAATTCTCATTAATATTAAAGCTGTTTCACACCACTTTTCTCCAAAACGAGCTCTAAAGTAGAGTATCATTTGCTGTACTTTTTCCTGGAAGCATGAGAGAAGTGTATGGTGAATCTGAATTCAGCTCTCTGTGTTCCTTATCTTGTGGAAGAACAGAGCCATCTGAATGGCCTATGCAGTGGCAATTTTTTATGGCTCTTTTCACACCTGTTGTCATTTGTCCCAAGCATTATACAGAGAATGAAAGGTCAGAGAAAAAAAAATCAGGATCAATACTATTGTTCTTATGATAACTTCTTGTGAAGATGTTGCCTTTTGTGTGTGGTGTGAAGTTTGTTCATAGAGTATTTGTTTGTATACAAAACTCGGAAGCTAACACGGTTATTGTGCACGATTGTCCTTCATATGAGATTTTATTGTCTTTTCCCAGTATATTTCACACTGGAATACACATTTTAATTGCCTGATTCTTTTAGAGTACTTACTTCAATAATAAACAAAATCATGTGTTCAAACCCTTTAAAAACTACTTGATTTTTAATGTGGTCATTACATTTCAAAGACTGCTCTCTTCTAAGACTAACACAGTAAATAGCAGCTCCACTGAGCATTTTTAGCATGCATAATAATCTGTGTATCAAATCAACAGAGAGACTTTTTGCTCACTCATTAGTCACACGATTTTCATAATTTAAGGCATTTTGCATTTATGTTAAAAAGTTTCCACATATTGCTGACAGCTTGAAAGAAAATCACCTTCAGAAGAGATGGAACACAGAAAGTTCCACCCAAAAAAGAGTATTTCTGAAGAAGCTATAAACAAATGGAAAGCTTTTTTCCCTTTCTTTTTCTTTTCCCCAGTGTAGGCGTTTTCTGTACTTTTCATGACTTCTCAAATGATTACTGCTGTCAGACTCCTAATACACAGACCTGCTTTGAAGGCTGGAATATAAACATTGCAATTTTAGAATATTGCATTAACAAGGTTTCAAAGATTTGGAGTAAATAAACTCTTGTTTAGAAAAATAAACCAGAAAGGGAGCTACTATGATTCTTTTCTGGTTTTAATGTACTCTTCATACCAGCAAGAAATGTCATCATTTAGCAGCAATGACCCCACACTGCCAGGTGTGGTGGGGATGCAGAACCCTTGGTGGGATGACGGATGTGAGAGCTTGTATCAAGCAGCTGTATTTGTTTCTTGATGATTTGCCAGCCAGTGGTGTGTCATGACATGCAGTACTGACATTACTTAATATGACTTAACTTACGAAATAATGGATTTGGATTGGCTTCTATCATCTCCTCATTCTAGAGGAGGACTAAATTCAGCTTGAATTCCTCTCAGAGGGGCTTATCTTTTGGCTTTTGTGGCAGAGGCACTTAGTCTTCAGGTTCTGCCTAGACATCTGCAAAACTGCTGAACCTGTAAAAGTATGTTGAGGTGAGCTTAAATATGATTGTGACTGTCAAGAAGCAGCTAAGGCAGGTGGGTCAAGGACTAAAAACCACAGAGACCAGAGCTGTACCATGATATAAATACTCTGAGAAATGTTAATTTGCACAGGTTTGCAAATGAAAATAGGCCTCCCTAGCTAGCTGGAGTGAGACAGGCAAAGCTTTCAGCTGAGCAAAATGCCCAACAGCTGCTTTATTTTACAGGAATTAAACTCTGCCTGTTGGGCTGATGGCAAGGGGATACAGGTGTAAGGTTAAGTAGCTGGGAACGAAGGCCATGAGCTGTAACCACTCTAGTCTCTAATCAGTAAGGCTTTGTCCAAAGGGCTTCTTATTTAGAGAGATACATCAACTGAAAGCTTGATTGAGACTTTTGTGAGTTCCTGCAAAGGCAGAGCAGATTAGATCTCAAACTGAGACACTTCCGCTCTCTCACACTGTTCTGAGCAGAAGAATGAGGAAATTTTGTGCCACAAAGAAAAAAAATGTGTTTCCTACAAGAAGCAGACCCAACTTTCTTTCCCCTCTTGGTAGTCTCATTAATCACATTGATAATGGATTAAACTGCAATAGCAGAAGCATTTCTCCAACTGATGTAAGTGTTGGGTAATCTGAATAAAAGATTGTTCTAGGAACTCTTGGAAAAAGTCTGGTGGAGACCTGAGTGACTGTTGAGTAATCTTTAAAAGGTCCCTGAGACAAGGAAAAGAAGAAAGCAGTAGAGGTTTTGTTCCTCTCTGTCACTTGCTCAACAGTGTCATGTCCCTTTTCATTTTTATTAACCTCCCTCCACAATTAAGGAGGACTAAAACATTTCCGAGTTTCCTATTTGAAGCCTGTTCCCTGCAGTTCAGAGAGATGCAAAACCAGTCAGTAATAGCAGAGGCAAAGCTAACGAGGGCAGGCCTTCTAGCCTTTAGGCAGTGGGGATTTCCTGGCTGCACAGGGCTGCCGTGCAGGTGCAGCAGACTCCCTCAGGGCTGACTACTGACACGTGTGCTGCTGCTGCCCGCAGCAGAAAGCCACAACTCAGAAAGACTTTGGTGACCTCCCACAAAAATTCAGGTGGTGGCAGGCCCCTTCCTCCCCCAAGCAAAACCATCTCTGGTCAAAGTTAGCAGCATTTAACAGTGCTGCCCCATGCTCAGCCCCATTTGACTGCCATCCACAGCTGGCATCACATTAAGGAGGGCTGCTCTACCATCAAAGAGGGGAGCTGAGTGCCAGGCCACAGCCCTATGATCCATGTGGATGAGCCTGCAGATCCCAGGAGGCAGCATCCTGCTCTCCAGAGTTTGTAACGACACTTCTAAATGTCAGAGTGGATAAATGCAGCAATGTAGGGGCTACCAACAAGGAGGGGTTTGCTTTCATTTTGCTGAGGTGCCTGTGAGCACAAGCAGCACAAGGCAGAACATGGGCAGTTAGGTGGAAATTCTGGAGAAGATTAATCTCGGAGGGACTCAACCAGCAGGCTGCCAGCTGGACTTTGCAGCACTCACACAACCCTGAGCCCAGCAGTCCAGCCAATTTTCCACCCACCTTACCACTCAAGTTTTCCATCCCATACTTCACCAATTCTTCCACTGAGTGTCCAGTCTGTGATGTGAGGAAGCCCACAGCTCATCACCTGTGATATAAAGGGTGCCTTTATAGTGCAGCACTTTCTCCCATGTAGTGGCAATTGAAAATAATTTCTGGCATTGTCCTGGAGCTGCATCACATTGGTAGACCCATTTGTAAAGAAGGCTGGTGCAGAGATAACAAGGCAATATTGAAAGAATAAAGGGATAAAAGGGTACTGTGAAACAGACAGGCCAGTTTCTAGATGTCACTGTGTTCACAGGCTGAGTACAACCTGCCCCATGCCTGGAAATCAGCTTTTCCATCAAGTCTAGGTCAGCAGAGTTCTTTCTGCCTGCACAAGCATGCACAGATCTGTGGTCAACAGGTAAAGGAAGACATGCCACAGACTGAGCCAGTGCCTTGGGTCACAATGGCAGCTTGGTATCTTTCCTAAAACAGCTTTGACAGCAATTATGCAACAGAGTCACAGATGCCTGATCCTTTTGTCATGTCAGAGAGAAACAGTCTCAACATACCTAGTAACAGCATGGCAAACACTCTGCCTCTTTGTCACAGCTCAGAGACGAGGGTTTGGGCTATGTTAGCCTCTGAAGAGATTGTTTGCATCATGTTCTGACGTCTGCTGGTTGCTTATGTTGTAGTACTGCTTTGTACAATGACACTGTTTGTGCAGTTCCAGGAGAAGGTGACATGGGATGGTACAAGTATTTCCCTTTGGTTTAAGAGTTCCTGCATGAGATGTTCATTTGTGTCCCTGACCCTCGGTTCCTGGTAGGCAATGAGCAGATTTTTGCCTACGATTGAGGAGAATGTGGAAGAGGCTATAATATGGCTGTACCGAGCACTCACTTTGTGTGTCCCCAGTATCACCTGATGAACCCATCAGCCTGCAGCTCCTCATGTGCCTCTGATGTCCTGAGGATTGGCCAGACGACTGCCACAGGCTGGAATCCTTGCTGCAGGCACAGGCTGGAATCCTTGCTGCAGGTTGACAGCACTTAAACGGAACCTGGCTCTGCTGTTCCCAGCACAGGAAGGACCTGTTGGAGCCAGTCCAGAGGAGGCCATCATGATGATCAGAGGGATGGAGTGGCTCCCCTGTGAGGAGAGAATTTTCAGCCTGGAGAAGAGAAGGCTCTGGGGTGACCTAATTGTGGCCTTTCAGTACCTGAAGGGAGCCCACAGGAAAGATGGAGAGAGACTATTTACAAGGGTCTGGAATGACAGGTCAAGGGGGAATGGCTTCAAACTGACAGAAAGTAGATTTAGATTAGAGATTAGGAAAAAAATTATTTGCTGTGAGGATGGTGAAGCACTGGAACAGGTTGCCCAGAGAACCAGAGGATGACCCATCCCTGGAAGTGTTTAAGGCCATGTTGGTTGGAGCTCTGAGCAACCTGGTCCTCTCAAAGGTGTCCCTGCCCATGATAGGGGGTTGGAATAGATGATCTGTAAGGTTCCTTTCAACCCAAAGCATTCTATGATTCTGTGATTACCTGATCCTAGAAGAAGGGCTGGTCTGTTCACTCCAAGACCAATAAAAGTAGTGTCAGACCTTCTATTTTCTCCTTTCTAGGAAAGGCCAACAAATGCCACTACAAACACATGGGCAAAAGGGGCTGGAGAACAGTAATAAGTTCAGGGAAACACTGAATTTATTCAACAGCTGTTGAATCTACAGAGTTTCATCATGTGTGCATAAACAGCAGTCATTGCAATGAACGTGAATTATGTATCCAGGGAAGTATGTATTCTCTAGACGGAGGACACAGGTGGGAGGAGGTCCATGATAGGCTTGGAGGGTCTGAGATGGTCATTTTACTTTTTGTGGCTAGGCAGAATTAGGTCTGACATGCCCAGAAATCTCTGCAAGGCATGAGAACTGTCTGCTGACAGCAAGAGCACAGAAAATCTGCCTGTGCCAAGAAGTCATACACAAATGAAGGACAAGAGGGCTGGAGGGCAAGTGGTGTTCCTTAACAGTTCACATACCTTGGCTGCTTAATTTAAGCCTGGCCAGTGTCCCACAGTTTGTGTGTTCCCTGGGCAGAGCACACATGTCGTAAGGCTCCTAAGGCCCCTTCCCCATGCCAACCCAGAATACTTCTCTCCCTTCCTCAGTCATGGTTTCTGGAGGAGCTCTTGTGCTGGTTTTCAGGGTGGAACATCAAAGGTGTAGCCATGTTGTAAAATGCAGCATTAGGACATGGAGACAAGTCAGGACTGTGCAGGGCCATCAGGTAATTTTGACGGACTGTGGCCAAGGTGGTTGACACCCTTTGGCTACCAGTCATGTCATGACTGAGGGAGGGAGAGCATGGGAAGGATTCAACCTGAATCATTCCCAAGCCTCAGCTTTCTTGCAGAAGGAACCAAACTGTGAATTGTAGCTACCCTGAATGCAGACAAACATACAAGTGTTGGGGGTTACCCAGTGCCTTGGGGTGAAGTTTGAATACAGTGTATACTCTGCCACTAGAACAGCCAGTCTGTGCTGCTTCTAGTCCCAGCTTCTGAAGCACCTCATCTGGCTACTACCGACCTGCTTTGCTCCAGTGCCCAGTACCCAGTGCAGGTCTCCGTGACCGCTCCTGCAGCTGGTTAGCTCAGCCAGAGCCGAAAATCAGGCCCCAGCCTTTTGCCACTTTTCTTTGAAAAGAAACAAGGTCTTTGTGCCCGTGATGCACATTATATCACAAATCTCTCTAAAATGTTCACCATCATATTTGAGAGCAGTCCCTTGCTGCCTATCAAAAAAACATCCTCCAGGGAAGGCACTTCTCAGATACTATCGGCAATAACTTTAGAATTTAGAGAGTGCAAATGTAAAAGAAGTGGAAATAGAAAGCCACTCATGTGGGGAAAAAAACACTTTAGAGAAAAATGAATACAGCAAAACCGAGAAACTTGCACTCTTTTAAAGAAATCTCTCTGTATATTACCTAACTACTTTGCCTCCTAAGTTTGCTCTCATCTCCAACATAAGAGGTGAATGACTATCATTATTTACACCGGCATATTAAAATAAAATGTAACTTACTCAAGAACAGTTATTTCTCTTTAAATGTCTCTGTGGTAAAAATATACAGCAAATACTTCCTTATTGATGTTTTGAGCTACATGGCTATTTAAAGAGAGTGCTGAAGTATCAGAAGGAGCTAAAAGATCATAACAGCTAACTAATAGCGGTGCACCACTCAATTGTATGTACATGCCTGCAGGACATCTACCTGTCTTAGTTCTGCTTTATTTTTCAGACAAAATGTAATAGCAATCTTTGCTTATTTCAACTTGGTTAAGAAAAACGTGCTTTGTGACCTAGAAAAGGCTTTGAAGGGGTTGCTTTTTCATTTTGCTTTCAGAGTGGAGGGAAAGCCAGCATCAGTGGAAGGGGCTGTGTGACCAGTGACTTTGTCAGCTACAGTTTCATTAGAGAAAAAAAAGGGAAAATTGACTGGTTTGGACTGAATTTCTATATTTAACAGTTAGTTAAGGTAACAGAACCATTGTGTGTTGTGAAAAGCATGAAGACTGCAGCTAGATGGGTCAGCCCTACAGCTGTTTAGTGAGGTCTGTGAAAGGAAAACGATGGCTGAGTGTCCAGCAGAACAGGAGCTGTGCATGAGCACATGCAGACGAGTCACCTATAATTCTTGCACAAATTCAGTCTCTCCAACACTGTAATTTTGCTGTTTACTCTGGCAGAAGACCTAAATCTTGCCCGACTGGCAGAGAAATTAGACATTATTCGACAAAAATAAACAAATTTGTGTGAGACATGATTCAACAATATAAGATCCTAGATAAGAGGTTTAGGTACATACTGTACAGTACTTCATCGTTTCAGAATTGAATACAGAGGATCATTTAATTAAAACCTATTCAACTGAAAATCCTATTTATCTGAAACAAATGTTTGTCCTATCTATAATATCAACAAACTATTCACATGAGCAACTAGCAATAAACAACCGAAAGATGCACAATGAATGTCAATTAACACAATTTGCTATCAAATAAACTTGCAGTTTATGTATACAGCTTTAGCACTGTCCTGTGTATCCATTATAAAGGTCAATTAACCTCAATTGCAGCTAGTCAGCTTGTTCTAAAACAAAATCAACATAAGATACCTTTCATGTTTTTTTAAATCAGCATCTCAGCAATTCGGTTGCCTGGCACCGAAGAACTTCTAAATTGCTAAAAGTCTTTGCTGAAAGTTTTATGTTAGGAAATGTCAAAAAATAAAAAAAAAATAAAAAAAAAAGAGTGAGAGATTGGCTGAAATTTTCAAGGTATCATAGTGTGGCTGCATAAGGCTTCAAAAAATATTCATTATTCAGCACATCATCATGGATTCAGAACAACAAAGAGCTTTGGTATGTGTGTGCCTCAAAGGATGAAAATCTTCCTAAGTAAAGCTTTCGATGCATATACTAATCCAAGACTACACTAACAAATCTCTTGAAATGGAAATCCTTGCTGAAAATGGCCTGTGTGCTTTAAACATTATCAAAGGGGTTTTTTTTCCCCTCCCTCTCCCCTTTGGCTGCAGAATGTCAGCATTTATGGTAAAAGTCAATCAGGTGCTCACTTGTTCTGCTTAATCAGGAAGAAGTGGTACCACGTGAGCATTGGGAGCTCTCATCTGGAATTGCACAAGCATCACTAACTCAAAGGGCCATCAATGTAGAAAGCAAAGGCAAGTGGTTAGAAGTCTGACATATTGGTCTGTGAGACAGACATCAAATATTTGAAATCACACTTGAAAATCCAGGTGAATCCCTGGACTTAGAGAAATCCTGTTTTTCTTGGAAGTTAATCATTACATCGTTAATAAAAACAAAAAACCAAACAAACCAGAAAAACAACACACACACAAATAAACCCCAAAACCAAACCAAACCAACCCAAAACCCAAAAAATCAATATGGATTATTGATCACTTTGCAGGACATTCTCTAGTGGCCATTTCAGCCACCAACCATTGAGTTAGGCTTCAATCCAACCTGCCAGTGTTTGAGAGACTGCTTAACTCAGTTCTTAAAAAATAATGGGCAAGGTGGTGGCTGACGTGATGAATCACAATTCTGGCCCTGCCAGATGCTTCTACAGTCTTTTTAAAGCTGATGATAGTTACAAAATGACTACAGTGGTGCCTTCTCTCTTCAGAAGAGAAATCATAGGAGACTGTACAAAGACCTGAGGCGAAAAAAGATTGCTTTCTCGGTGCGTACAAACACACCTTCCTTCTTAGAAGGTTAACAGGGGCTCTGTGCTTTCTGTGTCCTTTATGAACTTTGCCTTTGCTGTAGGCAGACAGTGTTCAGTGGTACAGAGCAATTTTTCCAGAGCTACTGCTACTGAGGCTCATGGAATATTACAAAAAAAAAAGAAAAAAAGCCATAACTTTAGAACATAATTATACCAGACCTGTAGGAAAAGGTCTTTGTTTGCTGGGTAAAATTTACCTGTGTCCCTAAGGCCTATGAACTATTTGCCTACAACTGTAGTCTGAAAACTACAGTCTCTTAACTACATGATAGTATCCTGAGTCACTGCTTCATCCTACTTGAGTGCTTAATTCTTCCTAGAGGTGGTTTTTACTTAGCACTTCATTGTTACAGCAAACATCAAACTGCATTACACTGTTTAACTCATCAGGATTACAGCAGTAAAAAGAACAACTAGCATTCACAAAAAAGTAAGAGTCACTTCCCTGGCTGATGGGTGCGTGCTTTCAAAGCTCAGCTGCAAACATGAACGCAGTTTGTGACTACAGAAGCAGCAAGAAGTTTTTTTTTCATTTTTTCACATTGCTAAAAGAAGACCTCCCAAAAACAAGTCAGTGTCTGAATCTTAGCATTATGGTTTCACGGTTGAGATAGAGTGAAAACAGATGCTTGGCTTGTCTAGCTAATGATGATTGGGTGATCTGTTCATACCTGGCAGAAATCTTCAGATAATCCTTAAATTTCACGTAAAAAGAGAAAATTTTCAGTTATTGATCCAGGATATGTGGGGATGTTGCAGTTCCTTCAACTCAAAAAAATTCCTATTTACTATGATTTCTCTCTAGCTGAAAAACTTTTTAATTGAACAGTTCTGCACCCTCATAGGAACTTGCTAGAGGAAAGCATGCCTCATAAATCATGGGGCTTGGTCTGGTAACATTATAAGAAAAAGACCACCTGAGTCAGCCAGCTTGGTGTAAGGTAATACCTCCTAAAAGGCATCCTGAACATCATCAGGGTCTTGTGAAACAACATTTTGATTAGCTAAGTGAAAATGAATCACAAGTGTTGGCATACAGCTATGCTATCATTTTATTCAAAGAATGATCAATCGGTGGCAGAGTGATGAAACATTAAACAGACAGATCAATTCAAGACATTATATTCTTACAAGTCTCCTAGATCCTCTACTCAAGATCTGATAGTTTCCACAAGACTTATCAGACAGGGATGATAATTACAAAGATATGGTAATTGAGGGCATTATATCAAGCGTGTGAGCTGGATCTGCTGTCACAGCAAGAACTTCTTCACTGAGAACTGGCAGAGAGGGATTTTCTTCCCCCATGACTGGCACAGCAGGATCCCCATCCAGCCACTGGCACAGTAACAGGTTCCACTTTAAATCTATCCTATCTACACCCTGTTGAAGTAATTCAGTTAATTGTGTGCATCAGTCTTGGGAGAAATCTTTCATACTGCTAGTTATGTCCTTGGATGAGGAGGGGAGCAATCAAACACTGAGGGGGCACTGCTCCCTGCTAGACCTGGAGCCACTGCCTCAGAGCCAAGAGTCCACTTAAGCACCAAGGAACCAAGCAGCCCACAAGATCAACTAAGCTTTTAAATGCTATAAATTACTCAAGAAGGGACATGCTGTAAGCATAAATGTTCACTGGGGTGCACAGCATGGGGGAAAAGCTAGCCAGAGTATGACTTGGCAATTTAGAGAATTTGATCCTAATGCTAGTTTATTATATTTCTTTTCTTAGCTTTAGAGAAAAAAAAAATAAAAGAAAAAGTAAAAGGAAAGAAAGACTGAGTAAAACCAAAAGAATTGCAATGAAGGCCAGACAAAACATTCACCCTGACAGCTGAGACACAGTTCTTCTCCAGACTGTGCCAATATTGACTTCCACATAAAGTCCTATTTTTTTATAGAAGAGGTTAACCTTCCACAATTTACTTACTCATGAAATATAAGGTGAACAGAGACACTAATGCAAATGATCCAGTATATTAAAAAATGCATTGAGCCAGGAAACATTCAAAGTTCTGCAATGAATTATCTTTTAAGGTCTGGAATAGCAGACATAGTGGCTGTGCCAAGCCCTATTAACTGGAATAGATGGATTTAGAAAGAATCTTCTTTTAGGGCTGGTCTCTAAAAGATATGGAGGCTTTCTGTCTCACTCATCCTTCAAAGATTATTTTTAAAAAGGGTTTTAGATAGCCCATCATGTTGTTAGGAGCTGAGTAGCAAAGTATATATGGGCAACTAGAAGTATATATTTCAAAGGAGCAAGGTATAATAACAACTGTTTGATTCCTTCCTATCCTATCCCATAAAAGTTATCACTACCATTTATAAGGGTGAGGGAGAAAGAGGCTGAGTTGGCTTGGTCAGCTTTTGATATGAACTGCAAGTGACAGGTTGTGCTGTTCTCCTTCCCCCACTGCCCTCAGACTGCAGTCAGAGCGGTAACCAAAGACAAGCAGCTGATCTGAATAAAAAATTCTTCTGCTTCTCTCTCCAGCCTGGGACACCAGAGAGATAAGTTCACACCCCCCTACTTTATTTTTACTACTATTCCACTGAGTCAGACGCTTTTTGGTAATGATGGGAGTTCAGAAGAGCAGGAGACTATGAGGAAGTTCCCCCAAATTTCCCGCTGCCTGGGGAGCTGAAAGGCCTGTGGATGTTATTTAAGGCTTGATTGCATGAAATGGCCAATGTGGGGTATCAATACTGTGCCAGGTCTCTGTGCAGACCATTTTACTCTGCTCTAGCAATTCTTTCCTCTTTAATAGGAAAATAGGATTGTAGGGGAAGTTTTTGCACGGATCAGTTCCAATTAAACCCCAATTACAAACCCCTTGCACATATTTCTTGGCGGAGGCAAATCTTCACTAAGTGAAAATTGATTCCGCCCAGAATCAGAGAACTTAGAGGTGGGATGAATTCCTTTCCCTATGGCACTGTCCTTTAGTAGTCAGGTTTACAACTTGCCAGCATCTGCTGAGATGAATGGAAAGGTTTTCATACAGACTGGGACAGTCTTTAAAATGAACTGTACTTTTCCTTTAAATATGACTAATGTGCTAGTTGCTGAGAAGTAAAAGGGACAAAAATAGAAAAGCAGAAAAAAAATATTTCCTTGGGTACAAGATCTGATATGGAGATATTTGCTATGTAGCCTGTGCTGAAAACCTCCAACACTTCAGAGGGACCATTCTGGTTTCGTTTACCCGCTGTGACTGAGACACAACAGGGTTAGTATTGAGAAAGCAAGGGAAAAGGATTCCCTCTGGCAGGTGTATTGACCCTGGCTAACAAGAAATGCCAGAGATGCTGGATGTGATAAGAGATTCGAGGATACCTTGCTCCAGTGTCCCCAGCTTCAGTCAGTTTATGTGAATCCAGTGTTGCATACATTTGCAAAGCCAAAAGAGACAGAAGACTATTCATTCAGCTGGGGCTGGGTTTCACAGTTCTTTGCTCAATATGTGAAGATTTTGTGAGGGCCATTCAAGTTCAGCAGTCAAGCATAGAGCAACCCAGACACCATGTCCTCACATGTTCAGGCACTCTTTACAAGCTGCAGTATTGTAGTACTGCATGAAGTATTATTTCAAGCCAAAGTTGGTTCCCATACCTGCCAGAAGGTAAATTAGCAATAGTGATTTTTTACAACTACAATTTCTCAGTCATTTTAAAGTCAGACAGTAACTTAGGTGGTTACTTTCTTAGCAAGAAAAGTGCTTGTGCAGTATCTGCCTGACGTGCTCGAACTATCTGGCATTTAATCATTCTTTCTAATTTAACAGAGAAAGATAACTCCTCTTGTGTCTAGTCTCTTCAGGAGGTGACTTACTTCCTGTGTAATTTCCCTTTGTGTGGCATGAAAAACAGCTATGCTCTTCATCTCTTCCTGTCTCCTCATTTTTAGCTCTAAGGTACAGAGCTGGGTACTCTTGCACATTATGCCAGAGGTCTATTAAGCAGCATACTGGTGCACCGAGCTGGAAAAATGTAGCAGGCAGTGATGCTGGCTGCATTCAGCACGAGCCTCGTAAATCCTGGGCACATTCTCTGCATCGCCTAAGAGGTGCTGAGGTAAAAGAGAAAAGCTGTGCTACCTGCATGCATGATTGATTGCTGGCATTGAAATGTTCCCTCGGACTGCACTGCTGCTCCTTTGCCACCTTTGCTCCAAGGGCCATGTCAGCAGGGAAGGCAGAGACAAGAAAGGGAAAGAAGGGCAAGGGGATGTGCCCAGGTTATACCATCCGTATTCATCGGGACTAAGGCCTTGGACATGCTGTTAGATGCTACACGAGAGCAGCTCCTCGGCTTCCCCAGACAGGTGTGGGCTGGCAGCCAGACACAGAGTTAGGAAGTCATAACCAGTTTCTCACTCTGCTTCAACAAATGTGGACTCAGCAAAGCTGAAGCTCTGACCCAGTGTCTTTGCTGAACACACAGCCTGAGATGTGGGTGTATTTTTACCACTTACATTCTCTCTCGAAGTCTGACTGTAACATTTATGCAGAATTCATTCGCTGAGTTTTTAATTCTCTGCAGGCAAAACAGTGTGTCAGCAAGTATTGTCTTGCTGTCTGAAAGAAGTAATCATCTTCAGCAGCACTTCCAGTCAGAGGGTCTCCAGGGCCGACTCCAAGCTCTGCAAAGTTGAAGGGGATATTTGAAAGAGAGGGCTCAGGATTCAGCTCCAAAGCGGGTCAAACATTTTAAGTACGTCACATGGCACTTGTTGCAAGTACTGCTGTCCCTGTATTTTGGGAGTAAATTGTAACAAAAAGTGACACAAGTTTTGCTAAAGGCTCCTACACAAAATGGTGGTGGCTGATATTAAGAGTGGTATCTCGTGTTTGTCCATGTTTGTCCATGGATGATGTACCTCTGAAGATATCAGCACCTCAGCTCTCACAGGTGTGAGCCAGCACAGAATTCGGAAATAACCTCTTAGCTTCTATCTGCAAGGGAGCTTCGAGTCAGTGCCTGCCTGTCACCAGCAGTGAGCCATCCCTGGTGAGGCCACACTGCCCCTGCAGTTCCCATGCTGCTGGACAGCCTCACCCCTCAAGCATTAAATACCAAGCGCCCCACAAATATCAAGAACGATGCTCCAGAAAATTGTTCCTGGTACTGGCATAAAAACAAAATAAAACCCCTTGCCTTGATAACTTCTTTTGGAAGTTGTCCTCCACTAATTGAATGGGACTGAAAAAATTAACATGCTCTTCCTCCTCTGACCTTGCTATTTCTGGTGGCAGCCACTCCCCACTCCCCAGACCTGTGTTTCCCACCTACGCAAGGCTCCCTGTGCAGGTCTCCAGAGCTGCAGCGGACTGGGAAAACACAGTGGCTGAGTCACAAGGCTTGACCAAGAGGTCAACAGTGCATCCACACTAAAAATGATGGGGTGCATCTCAGCCAAAGGTGAGCCCTGGGTCGGCACTGCCCACACACGGCTCTGCGCCGTGGGCCTGCAGCTGCCATCCCGGGCTCGATGCTTGGATTTATACGAGAGCCAACATGGAACTGTGGGGAGACAGCGGAGACACTGCCAGCCCCTCCATGCTGGGAGCAGATGAAGAGGGGAGCACCTCCCCTTTGGAAAGGGGAATAATTAAGACATCAGGATTTAATTTATTTCTTTTTGCCCTAAAAACATTGCTTTAAAAAGCTCCTGTTTTCTGCAGGGTTGCAGAGGATAACAAATGAACGGGGAGGCCAGGGGACCAAGCTCTGGCAGCCAAGGCAAGAGCCATGCTGAGGAATACCTCATGTTAAACAAGCAGGATAATTATTCTGCTCTACTTAGCACCAGATAGGCCTCATTCGAAGAACAACGCTCATTTTGGGGCACTGCATTTTAAAACAGACAGAGACACTGGAAAGATTTCAGATGAGAGCAACAAAAATGATTTAAGAGTTAGTAAATAAGACCTCTGAGAAAAGGTTATGAGAGCAGGGGCTGCTCGGTCTGGAGGAAAGAGGACTGAGGGGAAGCATTACTGTCTACAGATATGCAAAGGGCTGTTATAGAGACGACGTAGACCAATTATTCTCATTAGAGAACACGAACAGAACAAGAAGCAATGGGTTTAAGATGCAGCAAGGGGGAATTTAGATTAAATAATAGGCAAATGTTTTAACTGTTGGAAAAGTTAGGCTACGGAACAAGTTTACAGTAAAGCTTGCAGGATGACCTTTACTGGAAAAATATGTGGCTGAGATGAGAGACCTGTCTGTCAGGCCTTGGCTAAGACTAAGGAAATGCAGAGCTGTTCTCCACTGCACAGAGGTGATCCTGAGCCCTTCACAGGCAGACAAGGATGGCTCCTAATAAAAAGAAAGGAAAATGAGGGGTTTGTGTGTTCGCACATGAATGTGCGTGTTTATGAATACTGCTGAAATAAACACTACACAACAAAAGAAATGCTATCAGTAGTCACATCCCTTATTGTTATTCCATGTTTTGTCCCAAAACACCACCACTCCACATCAGTCTTTTTCCAACACTAAGGAAGTCATGACTGGGACATCAGTAAAACCATACATATATATTTGGGTTCCAGTTCTACATTTTTCCCTCAGGATGGTGAGCTTTGCAGTAAGCTCATAGAGCTGGATTTACAACCAAAATAACATACGATGTGGAAGTGTCATGGATGGCCAACCATGCTACTGCCATGGAGGCTTTACTGTGACAGCTCCATCATTTCATCTCTATGCCTAATTCAGATACAACTGCACAACACCAGGTCCTTTCTACTCAGTGGTTACCTTAACTACTACCTTAAGACAGAACTCAACAAAGGCACAGGCGGGGAACCGCAGATGGTAATGGAAGCACTGAGTCACTCCCACTGCTACCTGCAGTGTTAGAACAGTGCAGAGCCTGAAAACTGCCACTATGAAAACAGTGCAAACAGAGAAATAGCTGTGTCTGAAGCTCAAATATTACCTTAAATTCATATTATCCCTGCCACTTCTGTGAAGTCCTAAATGCTTTGAAAATTACACAAGTAAGCATTGTGCTCAATCATTTGGTGAAATTTTTCTAAAACATTAACTTCACCTTTTGTTATTAAAAGAATATCCAACCCAAACCAAAAAGGCTTCCACACTAGTTCCACTCTGAGTCTTCAAAAGCTATTGTGAGAATTTTGAAAATTTCGGGCTAAATAATACGATTAATGTTGATGTACCATTTAGCCTGGAGTGAGGCTTTATGCTGAAGTTTTAGAAGTATATTTAAAACGGAAAAAAAAAAAGTGGGCATAGGCACAGTGTTAGTTCAATCGTGAAACACTGAAAAGAGTGACAGTGTAGTCAAGTACAAACTACTTGTTTGCTACTATACTATAGCTACCCAGAAACACTCCTCTCCTTGCGGTAGGTCAGTGCTCTGGAGAGGTTATGACCACTGACCAAGCTCTTTGCAACATTTTTTTGAGGCTATCATAAAGGCAAGCAAGAAGCATGTGCTGATAAAGAACTGATTTGAAATGTCAGCTTTATGGGAGGAGGTGGCTGGCTGGCTGGCTTTTTTTTCTTTTTTTTCTTCCAAGTACAAGAGGATTAAAACCTTCCTGGTCAGGAAGAAAACGCTGAGGAAAAGAAGCCAAAAGTCTGACAGGGCTATGAACCTCATAGCCATTGCAATAATTTTGCAAATGACTAATAATAAGGAGTCAATAATCCAAAGGATGATCTCTGAAGTGAAGAGCACCAAATTACTTTGGGGAGAAAATCAATTATCTCCTTTTGTAGCTGCACAGCCTACAATATGCAAATGCACAGAAGTTAGCAGAGTCACAGAAACCTGAATATCCACTTAAAAGAGAAAAAACCAAGAAATTTCGCAGGAATAGCTCAAAAATATCCTCTTCATGAATGAATGTGTATCTGCTTTATTGACACAGCTGCAATGTTATTCTAATATTCTTCATCACAAAGGCTGACAACCGTCTAGAGATGTCAGCATCTATGAAAGAGATGCTGCACTATACTGAAAGCAGAATGGGGTGACTGGGTCTGGGAGGCAGTACAGAAATCACATTATCATCAGATATTGTGGGCAGATTTTTAACATCTCTTCTCTTGCTGAGTGGTGTCTTACTCCATAACTGGGTCACTGAAATTAATGGAACTACTTGCAAGTAAAACAGTACTCAATGTGCCTTAGAGCATCAGAGTCTGACCCACAGCACATATTCAAATGTCACCTTGTATTTTAATGTAACTCAGACTTGAGGGGGTTTAAAAATTATTATTAATTTAGAAATAGACTCCTTATTGGGATCAGGCTCTTTTTTTCACTAGAAGCACAAATGTCTTTAGAGGAGATGTCTGAACATTTGGCCACTTGTTACTAAAAATCCCATTTCCATGCCTGTGTAATCCACATTCCCTGAAGGTTTTGAGAGCAAGGAGCTTATTGTTGATGAAAAGGGAGAAGTGCAGCCTAAGGGCTGCTTGGGAACTCCAGATGGACGGAGGTCTCCAAGGGGAGGGTGCATTCCTCGAGCATCTGCTGGTGAGCCAGGAAGACTGTATGGGACAGACCTCATACACGTTGCAGTTAAGCATCGGGTTTAGGGACTTTGGTTAAAACGCATTTAACCTCTGGATTTAAGGATAAAATACTATTATCCCTATTGGGGGATAACTGACAAAAGCACTGTATCAATTGTGCTTGGAACGATGAGTTTCCGTAATTACAAGCACCGCCTTTATGACCACACTAGGGAAACCTCTGAAAAGACTGGGAAAGAAATGAGACAAGGAAAAGTTTTATCCAGAACAGCTTTTTAGGAGCAAGGATTTTTCTCAGCCCCAGCGTATCCTTAGTATTTTCTAAAAATGGGAACAGAATGGTATCACTTCTGAGATGCTGAAAAGAGCTGAAAGTACTTGGACTCAAGCCATGGAGAGAGAACAACCCAACTGAGGGACAGGGATAAGGACCTCCTAGCCTTATTATATGATTTGAGAGAAGACAATTCTTCAGTGTTAAAAAAGGAAAGCAAAGCAGTGAGAGATCTTTGTGCCCCGCAGGTGAATTTCCCCGGTTCTGGACAAAAAATTCTTAGACTTAACACAGAAGATGGAAAAAGTATTTGTGAATTGCCTCACTACTTATGTCTCTGAGAGGCAGACTGGGGTTAAGACTTCACTAGAAGGGCAAAGCTTCACCTAATACCATTTCACCGTTCCTCAAGCTTATTCTGTGACCCCTTTTATATCTGCTTTTATACGTGCTCTTCAGAGACACATGGGGTGATTAACACCATCACAGTTAACTTCATTTAGTGTCCCAAGCTACTGGGATAAGGCACTAAGCTGGAGCTATTTAATTTTTTTTTTTTAAGGTAACTCCTAAAGCCTGAATACAGAACTTATTACTACCTGTAGTGCTTCACTGAAAGAATGATGAGGACAAGAAGCTGCAAACTTGTCCAGTCTGAGGTCCACTGAAGCATTTGTACTCCACAGGCCACATGTCAGGAAACCAAAGATTGCCTCCAAGGATGGTTTAGATCATGAAGTTCTGGGCTTTCAGACACTCTCTGCTGGGGTGTTGCTGCTGAGTTAATTTTCAGTTATGAAGTAAACTGACACTGCCCCAGCATAAGCACTAAACCTTTAGTGAGGGAACTCTTCTTTTTACATTGGGTAAAAACTGAGTGGCCCTCAAAATCAACATTTATGGTAAAAAAAAAAAAAAAAGTCAGTCATGGCTGAGAAAGGGGGGAAAGATCAACTGTGTGTGTGGTGCTTCAACTATACTCTTCACTCTTTTGGAGCAGCACTGAGTTATGAACACTTGCCAGCTATAGTATATAATGTGCACTAATATCAAAAATATGGATTTGGAAATGAACAGTAGCAGCAAGATATACAGACTGCGTATCACCTCCACGCTACTGGGCATTGCTTTGCTTAGGCTCATTTCTGACAGGAATTACCATAGAAATACATTGGTCTGCCTAATATAGCTACAAGAGCTGCCTCAGAAGGAGGTGCTATGAAATAGTCACTTATATTAATTCTCTGAAGTCACTTATGGCATGCATAGGCCTTAGCAAAGTTTTGTCCTACCACCATTTTGTAAAAGCTGGTCATAACTCTGCAACTTGAAAATCATGATCATCTCCATCAGCTTCTGTTCTTGCTCTTATTGTCAACCTGAAAGTCCAGTCTGAGGCACCCACATTTAGCCTTTTGTAAGACAGACCTCATCAAGAATTCAGTTCAGCAAATCTTGATGAGAATTTTTCTTTTCAAGTAGCAGACGGACTATGTATATATATTTAAGGATAACATGGGAGTTGGTTGCCTTAGTAACAGGATCTTTCAGCCATTGCATTTAGTATTTACTCAGCACTGGAAATGTACACTGTGTTGAAAAAAAATACAGTATTTTTATTAGTCTGCCCCTGTGTATATGCCTATCAGCAGCAAATGCACGCTGTGTAGTTTGACTTTCCATTTCTGAGTTATGTGAAACCTCTGAGAAGAGAGCATGCAGAAATGAAACCAGGGCACCTGGTGCAATGTATTTTTGTTACAAGTGTTTTGAGAGAAAAAAAACCTGTTGTGAGAGTTTAAAGCACTGCACTAAAGATATTCCTTGTCTCTCAATAATATCTCCAGAAGCAGAAAACTATAAAAGCATTTCTATTCCATGGTTTCATAGTCTGCTGAAAACAAATCTACAGAAAATAGTTATGAAAGAGGGTATTTGTACAGTGACAGTTTCCACAACTGCATTAATGTGCAGAACCAGTTAACAAGAAGTGTAAAAATGCTGTTTTACTGGGCATTTGGGGGGATGGAGGTGACACATTCAAAGTGCTATTTCAAAGCCCGCTTCAGTCTGGGTGAAACACGGCACCAGTTACAGCTGCAACAATTAAATTGCAGGAGAAATAAAGCAGAATTGAGCCATTGAATTTTGGGACCAGCCAGGATGCCAAAAGGTTTGTATCTCTTCCCGTGCAAACGTGCCATGGGATTTTTCATCCTCCCAGCAAGACATCAGAGCTGCCTTCAGTTTCTAAGCACAAACCCACCACCTCCAGCTGCCCAGTGCCTCCTGTGAGGGCACGGGGCTGCCTGGGAACAGAGTGGATCTACCATGGCACAGACCTCCCTCCTGCCTCTGGGAAATGCAGAGCTGGGAACTGCTTTGCTCCAAAACAACAGGCTAAGACCAACTGGGTTTTCACAGTTTTTATTTCAAGACCCAAGAACAGAACCAGGCCCTTCTGCTTGGAAGAACAAGAGCAGGTCACCCAGGACCTTACGGTCCCAACTGTGCAGGGCTGAGGCTGGAGAAGGTTTAACAACATGAACCAACCTGGCAGACTGTTTCTTCTAATACTCTCTGCATTACATCTTGCTCTTAGGGAAACCCAGCTCTTGCACTGATAAGAAAACCACTCCTGGGCTGTTCTTTCTCATTATAATTTAAGAAAGTGTAAAACACTTCTGTATTATAGCAATTTAATATCTGATATGGCCTCTGTCACAGTGTTATATCACACCCTTACAGGATGATGGACTCCAGTCTAATACAGCTTTTCCTCCTCTAACTACTGCAATCCCATATCCATTTTGCAATTCAGATGGAACAGACCCTGCTCAGATAGAAAAGCAGAATGTTATAATCTCATAGAATAACTTAAATGTAATTACAGACAGAACATTTATTCTATATCAAAAAAGTAAGAGCTGGAAAATAGATGTGGAAAAGGCATAACAGCAGAGAGAGCAGGTTGGACCAGACAGTTTGGCTGGTTTAAAGCACCATTGAACAAATGTAGGCTTTTTCTCCTATCATGAACAGTTTTCTCCACAGTCCTGACTTTCTCAGGTTTTTTAGCACCAAATACTGTTGCACAGATGGGTTTACAATGGACTTTTGGGTTATCTGCTGAAAAGGAGGGCTGAAGACTCTGCTATGAGACAGCATTACTGGACTTTGCACTCCCCCCAGAGGGAAAGGAATGTGAGTCACTCTGTTCCTGTGTAGGGCTCTACTGATGCCCCACCAGCTGGAAAAGCCAGTGGTGCCACACACCAGTGGTGCCACACAACATCGGTGCAAGGGAGGCTCCAAAGCACACAGCTGGATGGGGATCAGCAGCAGGAGGAGCAGAGATGTGGATCCATTACCCAACAGAAATCACTTCCCCCAAGTCGATTAAAATGTTTGTGTTTAAAAAGAAAAGTGCTTTTTTTTCCCCCAGTTCTGTTGCCATCCTTCAGTGTAAGATAGAGAAAGCTTCATATTTCTGTAAAAAGTGGAGGGGAAAAAAGAAATATAATACACCTTTTTTAAAAATGGCATAGAGATGGCAAGCTGCTTTTCCTGACAGGCCCTCCATGAATTATCTCATTATCGCAGGCTGCAAACTAAACTGCATTTTTCTTAGGACTGCCTTTTACAGGAAGAGCTCTGCTCCTGTTTATCACACACTTGAACTAAAATCTATCAATGTGCAGTAAAAAAAATGTAAAGAGGAGTTCTGAGAACTGGGGAAAGGTTTCAGCTAGTAGAGCTTTTAGTCTAATTAAAAAAAAAAAAGGCCTTTGCTTGTCCTGCTCAGATTTTAGGGCCCCAGAATTCAAAAATAAAATATGTAGAAGTCACACAGAAAGAGGCTTATCCACAGAATTCTTACCCACACACAGAAATCAGAAAGAAGAAACAAAATGGCAATGAATTACTAACCCTCAGTGACTGCAGACAACAGACAACTCAATGTTATTTTATGGGAGATCCACTGTACAAAATCAAATTACCAAAGAGTTTTAACTATTTGACTACTAATCCCATACATTTTGGAACTATCCAGACATGCCATATTTTGAGCCAGAATGTGTAATTCAACTTCAAAAAGCTGTGTATTGGCAACTGTGGCCATACAGAGCAAGATATACAACTATTGTTTTGCTTTAAATGAATGTAATAGCAACAAGGATGCAGACATATCTTGCAATTTGGATTATTCATTACTACTGAAATTGCAACACCTTTCTTTTCCATTTTTGTTTTTTTTTTTAAATTTTGCTGGTAAGCGTATCGCAGGTTTTTAAACTGTATTTTTTTTGATTGGCACAGCACTACATATCTGTGTCTGTCCTACAGTGCTTCTGTCATACCTAACTGCTTCTGAAATGAAAGCACAGACAATGGTGACTGCAATAAACAGCACACAGAAAAGGACAGGTAGTTTGTTGTATTGCTCCTTGGATCCTTTTCAGCAAAGTGAGGGTAAAGTATTGATGTTGCATGATGTGAACTGAATCTACATCTCCTTGTGAGAGAGAGGACAGCTACAGTGGGAGTAAACAGGTAAGGAGAACAAAAAGGAGTAAGTTTGTGGTTCAGCAGCTGAAGCTGTCAAGGTCCTTAGGAAAGGGAAAATCTGAAAGAATCGACATCTGTCAGCTCTGCTCACTTTGGGACTGACTGACAAGAGGAGAAGAGCATTATACTGAGATGGGAAACATTTGGGTCTCCTCCAGACTGTATGAAGAGACGTATTCTCTGTCCCAAGAATTCCGCAGAAACTGATATACTTCTACTACCTCTGTCTGAGCTTGTGAAATCCCTCCTCTCACTCTGTTTAATTGCAGCTGTGGGTGCTGTGGGAGCACCTCAGCAACACGACAGCCACAGAGCCCTCTGTGCTATGTACTGCAAACAGGGAAAAAAAAAGCAGTCCAGCCCAATGAGACTGTTTGCACACAGTCAGAAATGTTTCACAGAACCACGACATAAACATACTGCTGCATTTTTATCAGTATTTTGTATTTGGTAAAAATATTCTGAGGCTTAAGGGCTCAGTGCCCACAAATATGCTGGCACACATTTTGCATATCTTGTGAAGTCTATGCCTGTACTTGGGTGCGCATAAGCAGTAGCTGATTTTTCAAGCACTTGCATATCTGAGCAGCAGGACCGAGCCAAAAGCATGGCAATGAATTATGGGCTGCACTAAGGTGTTGATACAGTCCAGCAGACCCACACACAGAGCAATCATTCAAGAAAGAGAGAGAAAACTGGCATGGAACTTTTATTTTATTGTGATTGCACAGAAAGGCTAATCTCTGCTTCTGTGGATGGATCGTTTTCCCTAGCTGTGCACACTTCTGAATCTGGAATGGCTCTAACTTTACAGTATCTGCTTCCAACAAACTTCTCTCCAGGCTAAACAGACACTTGCTACTCACACGACAGTGCACGGGGGAGTGATGCTGAAGAAAGAAGACATGGTGTGGCTGACATCTTTGCTTGTCTTGTAGGAGTAATCTGGGTAATGTCGGAATGATTCCATCAATACTGTCAGAAATAGGTTTAAGAGCCCTCCAGGTAGGTTGCAAGCCTTGGCACAGGGAACAACTAATGCGAAGTGGTTGCCAATTGACCAGAGGTTCTGGGAAGGTACAAAGCAACACTAAGGACCTTGACTTTGGCTGATGACACAGTTTTCTTCTGTGTTCTCAACATTTCTTTCCCTCTTTCAGACAGTCTGGAGTATGAAAGAAACATGGTGGGCTATGCTGTCAAGTGCTATTGGTTTCACATATGGCACCCATGAATGACACCAAACTGAGTTTGTACAATGCTGGATGAGCTTGCTCATATCTCAGTTGTATCTGAACCATGTATCCACTAAACTGGAGTATGCTGGGAACAATAATGGCAACTCTGGTTCCAGCAGGACAGATGTGTGGTATAAGGATCATTAGGAAATGCCCCTACCACCTTCCCCAAAGAGCAATTATAAATTATAAAATGAGGACACTTCTCTCCCATCAAATCTTTGATGATACTGCTTAATACAGATTCCTAAAAATAATGGAAGAAGGCTGATGTTGTTGTGAGGTCTCTGGAACAGTGTTTGAGACATCTTTTTTCCAACTGTATTGACCCTCCAGGCTTGTTATCTATTCTTGAGTCACTGACCTTCAGTGTTCCTTTGCTTCACACAGTGTAAAGAGGAATACATGTTCTTACCTATTATTTCTTCCTGGATTGGAAACAATATGGGCCAGAGAACCAGGTCTTCTAGGAAAATAGGCACAGCATAGTTGCTCCTGGACTACCATAACACTACTTCTAAGTGATGACTGAAATAGATCCTCTGTGTCAGTCAGAAGATTTACAGTAAAAACCCAAAAGTTCTTATCCAGTGTACAAACCCACTGAGATACTGTAGGTGATACCTCCAGGAAAATAACGAATGTAAAACAGATACTCTGATACTTCAGCCTCAGTACTGCACAAAAAAAAATGAAAGGCAGAACTTTTCTCTATCCACACATACTGCAAAACTTCTTTGCCTGGGGAGCTCGCTGTTCAGGCAGCTATATTTGAGTGCATTCCTGTGTTTATTCTTTTGTTGTCATTTACAATAGACCAAATTGACAAGCCTGACTGACATCTGTATGGATTTCATATACACAGCAACCACATGAATGAGGTAAAGTGGCCTCTTGGGAGACTGCTGGGACTCTTGTTCATTATCATTATCACCATGATGATTGGTGCAGATGATGAAACTCCCAGCCATCCCATCCTTGAGCTCTGCAGCCCTTCATACAGCGAGGTGCTGCAAACACTCATTTTTGCAATCACTTTTCCTGTCACCCCGTGCAGTACCGCTCTCCCTGCTCCCACACAGGACACCCAAGCTGAGCAGAAGGTGGATGATGTGTTTCAGACACCAGCACGAATCCAAGCCAAGCCACGATTCAGGCCCACTACTCCAGGCTGCTGTGGCTGGGTAGAATTCAGCCAATCTCACAGCTGCCTTTCAGCCTTGCAACACTGACCCACTTCACCATGGTCGAGCAGGAAGAGAAACTCTCAGTTACCAGACCAGTAAGTGCCAAACTGCTTTGCCTCTTCAATAAAATATCTCTGGTTTTTATGATTATTTTTCACACCACAGAAAGCTGTATCAGCATGCAGACCAACTGAAATTCAAGTAGAAAAGTGGAACAGAGAAAAAGATCTGTGAAAATCTCTTTTCTCTTCCAGATTATTTTTCCTAGACATCTACTGGGTTACATTATACTGGTATCACTGCAACTGTATTCATGAAAGGGGAAACAGTAATTTCATTGTTAACCTCAAAATTATTTCATGAGGGTTCGGTGAAATGGGTATGTTAAAGCAATTAAATAAACTGTAATGAAAAATGTGGCACCATTTTCATGACTTACTCCTTTACAAGACTTTGGATAACTATTGCTAAAGGTTAATATGCTTTATATGAATCTGCAGGTATCTGTCGGACACCGAAAATGATCTCGGGAAAGAATGTTGCATCGCAGAGACATCTGCTGGGAGCTCCTTGCACTCCTCCCAAACCTCGCAGTTCAGCTCTCAGGGGCTGTGGATCCCGGGAGCAGCATCGAGCTGCTCCTGCTGCCTCTGGCTGGCGAGTGAGTTTGTGGCTAATGGAGAATTCAGCACACCCTGGTCCAGTCAGGCACTCAACAGGAGCCAGAAATCTTTAGGCTTTATCCTGGAATTTAAATGGAAACTTTTGCATCTAAATGGAAGGCTATGCTCCTCAATCCAGCTGCCTGACATTGAACTGTCAGAGGAAGGCTGAGCACTGGTGAAATCCTTCCCTTCCCCAAGCATATACAGCAGGAGAAGATCAATGTTTTAATTAGGGAAAGGAACTACCAGTGACCTCTGCAATTTTGACAGTGTGCTTGCACTAAGGCACTGTTATCTAAGTTAAAAACTGAAAATGAGATTTCAGATTCTAGCATCTCCTGAATTCCTAGCATCAATCATCTCCCTTCCCAGAGAGACATTGATTCTACTTTCCACCTGTAAAGTGGATCTCAGTCTCTCTCTTCCTTCCTCGTTCATAGTGGGAAAACACAGATTGATCATCCTGGGCTGATGGGATCACACTATGCTTTGACCATATCCCAGCACCTTGTGTTTCAGTTTTAGAACTGGCTTTTAAATGACTGAGACAATGCAGAAAGCACTCACCGAGTAAATCCTAGAAAGAGGAAACCCTGTTTTGTACAACAGCAGAAAAGAGGATGCTTTGCAAACTCAATTCCCTTTTCTCCAAATGCAAGGATACAGCTGATGCAAAGCATCCTGTAAATGAAAACAAGCTGTATTTGATTCCATGCACACCGAATGCTTGAACTGTGTTTAGCACATCACAGGTGTAGGGTTTGAGTGATACTCCCCAGTGTAGCAGGATTTCTCCTGCAGACACCAGTTCACATCTGATGGGAGACTGTTTTAAAACCAGCCTCTGCTCTTACATTGCAAGAACAACTCTCTCCCTCAAGCTACTTGCAGACAAAAACATGTTTACCTCCACCTATCAAAGCACCAGGGGAAAAGAACAGCCCCTTGAAGGAAATTAATCCCCGAAAAGCGTTTGAAATGTTATAAACAGCTTACTACCAGAGTGAACAGATGCACTAAGAAGGATAAACAAGCATTTTCCCAGCCCCTCTGAGGGAGCTGGCTGCACAGCCCCTTTACACTCACACCAGAGGCAGGCGGGTGTCAAGGCCCCGGTGCGTGGTGGCCAGGGGCCACTTGATGTGGCCCAGCCCAGGTGTCCAAGGCAAGCAAGCAGCCAGCAGAGGCTGCTCAGGACTTGCAGCCCATGGCACAGCAGCACCTCACTCCCCTTCACTCAGGGGCATCTGGGGAAGCTTTATCACAGCTTTTGCAAAGGAGTTGTGCAGGTCTGAACTTGCACTGCCCACCCCCAGGTGAGGGTGCTCACCATGGAGTACGTGCCCTGCCTGCTGTTATGGGGAAGTGGCAAAAGCACGGCATTCCAGGAAAACGAAGACCAGCCTTCCAGTGTCTGCCCCTAACCACATTTATGCTTTCCCCATGCGGCAGTATGTGGGGCGGGGGCTACCCATAGCTTTCTCTCTCAGTCAAATAAGCCTCTCCCTCTACTGCCCAATGAATATTGAATTATTCTGTGCAAAATCAAGCTGTTTTCTCCAGAAACATTGAATGCTCCCTTCTGCTCCTGAACAACCCATTCCTGAGTGTAGCACTCCCTCAGATAATGGAAGAAAATGGAGACAGGTCTCCCTCTCACAAACAAGAACACATAAAAAAAGCTGGCACAAAAGACACTGTGCGAATGCCCCAAAACACAAGGGCAAGATCACTAGTATCAGTTCTGCCTACTTCGCAGATGCAAGACAAGTCCGGCATCTCTGTGCAGAGTCCAGGAGTACCCACGAGCAGGTCCTAATAGGTCATGGAGAAGATGTTGTGGGAAAGAATTGGGAACTTCTGGACTTCACCTAAGCACAGCCGCTGAAGACCAAATGTTGCCTTCAAGGGACTACAGAATACATGTGGTGGACTGAGCCTTCAAACTCTGCAGCAGCCCAAAACAGCTACAGGGGAGCCAGAGGCTTCTGCAGAAGCTTCTGGCATGGCAGAGCTTTGCTGCAGGGCAGAAAGCCTGCTGAGATGCTCCCCTTGGTTTGACTCCCAGGCAGGTGGCCCATGCTGTGTAATCCTGCAGGGAACAGCCAGGCCTCCAGGGAGTCAGTCATGTGCGGAGGCCTTGACTGACACACTGAATTCATTAAGCAGCTTTGCTCTGGAGAAATAGAACGGAAATTATACGGGAAAGGGCATTTGAGTTCTGTCCTTTGGCAGGTATGGTATCAAGTGATCCCAAAGTCTTACAGAGGTTTAACCACAAGGACAAAATCCAAAGCCTGGCCTATGCTTCAGAAAAGGAAGAAATCTCTGAAATGAGGGGTTTGTATCACTATTTTTTAAAACACATCCCTACATATCTGCACTCTGCAGTGTCATATTCAGATGGTCCCTGTGTATTAAAAAGGGTTGCTATTAAATATCAAAATTATGAGCAAAATCCAGTTTGATTGTATGCCCTGTTTGCTCTAAACCTTTTTTTTCTGCTCACCATCAGTGGCATAAAACACAAAGTGCCTGCTCATGAGTTACAGGGATGAAGAAATACTGTAAACAATGATTATGAGTTTCCCCCCATTTAAGAATGAGCACAATTACAATGGTCCGACTTCAAAAAACATGATTAAAGTATCCAAAAGAAATTAAGAAAAGAAATTACGTTACCTAAGTAATGACCTAAGTCAGATCTTGAGTCATACGGAGGGTGAGTGGTTGAACTCTTCACTTTCCGAAGAGTTTCCACCTTCTCATGCTGAGAATGAAGCACATGACTGTATGTTAACCATAACTGGAGGATGAATACATTTTTTACTATTAAGTTAAAGTGGTGCCACTTTCTTTGCATATAGAAGAAGCTTTTAAGAAGTAATCGCCTGGGAATTACTTTTGGGTTATGTGTCTTTCCATCACTTAGGAGAAACAGAGATGCTGGAGATAGTAACTGCAATAAGACTTAGTCTTACTTTTCTTCCACTATGCTACTTGCTCCCAGCTATTCATTTATTAATATTTTCTATTAAAAAGCTTCTAACATAAACTATATTAAGGAAACACCGGATTCTCACAATTAATTTCTTCCTGAAACAGAAACCTGCTCTGCCAGAACCTGAAAATCCATTATTTCTTATGAGAGCAGAGCAGAACGGAGGAGATGGACAACTGATGAGAACCGAACCCACATTGTACTTCTCACTGCACTTCTTGGAGTGATTACCAATTCTGCCCTTCCAGGATGCATTTGAGGGGCAGGTTTCACCTGCCTTCTCCTTACTTGTCTAAATGCCAGGTGGGCAAAAAGGAAATCTCCCCTCACAACTGGCATGAAGAGGTAAAAGTTGCTGTGGCTGTTTCACTATAGAACCATTGCGCTGAAAGAACACCAGTAGGTTGCAAAAATACATCAGAGAGCTTCAGAGAGAGGAGGTCAAATGTTTTTAAAGGGGAAAGTGTACCTTCAGCACAGGAGACCTTAGTGCTCTCTCTAGATAAGGGGTAAGACAGCGATGCTGACATGACAAGAGTCAGAAATAGTTAACAATTTGTCCAGAGAGTAAGAGAGAATGAGAAGGGGGTTATACAACACAGTCCAGCCTTATCAGTGAAAGGGGCTCAGAGCCTCAGAGGAGGGACTCTGAAAAAAGGACCACCTGGGCTTTTATTGCAGTCTGGGGTCTTCCTGTTGTTTCTTGTGCTCTCTTACCTCCTGCTCTGTCGCCTGCAGTGTCTCTGATCACCTGGCTGTCTCTTGTCTCCCGCTATGTCCCCTGGCTGTCCCTGGTCACCTGCTGTGTGTCCCCTCATCCGGCTGGTGCCACAGGTCCCCGTGCTGGCTGCGGGACTGTGACCTCAGACTCATGGACCACCGACTCAAGAACCCCAATGACTCCAAAGGAGAAAAGACTGAACATGTGGATAATTAGCACAGGACACGACAGAATCATTTAACCAAGAGAAGGTAGTATTCTGATTAATAAGAGAACTATGTAACTTGTAGCCAGTGAACTGTGATTTCTTTGTTTGCTGAAATGCATATTTAGTGTGAAGTTTTGAGAACCGGTGTGCTTGATTTGTGGAAAGCTTCTACCTTGCACCCTACGTAGAATAAACGTCTCCTTTCTGAACCTGGCTCTTGTCCGTGTAAGAGGCACCGCGGCCAGGCGCTCTCGATATCCTTGCAGAGGAGGGAACTCGGCGGTACTTTCTAGCTGAAAACCGAGGGCGA